>JAPYYD010000038.1:0-28587 GCA_028551405.1 Uromys caudimaculatus | reverse complement strand
CTTTTGTCTCAGGGAATAGCTGACTGCAGGAATGAATGGCTAATCTACACCTTTTGTCTCAGGAAACAGCTAACCGCGGGAGTGATGAACTTAGGACATTCTATACCTTCCCATGACACATAGAATTTCCTTGCTTCATGGCTTTTTCTTTAAATACCCCTGACTTCAGCTGCTCAGGGTCGAACTCCTCTGCCTCTGCGTAGGTCACGAGCTCGGCCCCAGTGCACTGGTTAACCCCCCCCCCCCAGTAAACCTTGTGTGGTTGTAGCAAGGACGGTCTTTCGTGAGTTCTTGGGGGGTCGCGCCGTCCCAAAACTTGAGTGAGGGTCTCTCCAGCTCGGAGGTCTTTCACATAACATGCCTGTTTCTATCTTTAAAACAAAAAGGGTAAACCACAATATTATTTAAGATGAATATTTCTTAAATCATGTTATTTATAAGGAGGAAATTAAGCATATGACTTTAGGAATCTGACCAGAAGTTGATAGAGCCAAACTTGATTGTCTTCAAAGCATTTGAAAATGGCTTCCCCTAGGCGGCCCAAGCTGGAGATCTTTCTGTGTGGATAAAAGCTGGAGAAAGAACATCACCCACAATAAGCCCTAAATTGGAACTATTTATTAATTAGTAATAAAAAGTTCACTCATCCACTCAGTCATTCATTCAGTTCCTGGATGAATTCATACAATGTGTCAAGTACTATGATAAGTATTGTGGACATGAACAAAAACTGTTCCTGTCTTAAAAGAGTCACTGATCTTAGCTATAGAGCCCATAAAAGCAGACACATAGTACAGACAAGAGATTTAGCAGACAAAAGGGTATAGTACTCAATTATGAGGATGTTTTAGCTCAAGCTCTTAAAATAATTTTAAGTGTTATGTTGTTTTTATGGGGGGTGGATTTTTTTTTTTGTTCATTTTGAAAACTAAAGTTATGATCTAGATATTCCTTGGATTCCTGACATCTAATTCCGGGCTTATTACACAAGCAAATAATTTAATAAAATATAAGTCGTTCTATTAGAAAAGAGAAGTACTAAATTTTCTGCATTCACTAATTAGTAATGCCTAAGAAATTATTACAATTATTATAATACTTGTGTGTTGCAAGGTGAGTATCACTTGGGTAATGGAGCATTTCAGGCAGATGAAGTGAGAATCCAAAGGATTGGAAGGCAAGAGTCGTCCAGAAACATGAGGGAGGTATCGGAGCTTTCATGCATCTAGAGGATAGAATCTTGGGGGAGAATAAAAAACTGAGACCACAGGCTTCCCCTTGGTAGCAGGTTGTGTTCAAGCCTGTGAGGCTCTTGGTCAAATATGGTAATCCCAAATCTAACACATTTAACAATAGAAAATAAAACAAAGAAGGCCACATAACACCAGATAATACTGAGTTCAGATTTGTAGCACACTGCTGTTATCTCAAGAGATTATCCATGCCCAGGCTAAGCGTCTTAAGTCTGGAACAATACAAAATTGTCAGATATAAGCTTGGCTCTTGTAGGAAAAATTAAGATATCCCCATCCTGGTTATTTATTACACCTGTGCCAAAGTTTAATCTTGCTTACCTGACAATATATATAAATGATATCTTTAGGTTTTCCTATAAAACTATTTGGTGAGCACATCAATTGACAGGCATCAGAGTTCCCTTTCTTTTTTTAAAGTCCAAGAAAATACAATTTTAAAAAAAGTGGGCTATGTCTTTAATTAGGTTTCTTCTATTTTCTGTTAATCTAAACCCTAACATGTACTCAGTCGATTTTATGTTCCTTGTGGTATAAAGTAATTTGCAATTCCTCTTTCTGATTTCAATGTATTGATAGTACATAAAGTCTACTCTAAAATACAGTCAAGCAATATTTAGTTAATTGATTTGGACACTGTATTTGTTATCTACTGCTGCATAACAAATTAAACTTAAAATTGTAACTTAAAACAGCAAGTATTCACCATTTGTAAAATTTTTATATTTGAAAGCAGCTTGACTAATACATCTGGTCAAGAGCCTCCCTGGTAGTATTAATCTTAGTGCTATCTTCAGCTGTAATTGAGTCAAGGTGTAATATTAAAGAGACTCACATCTAAGATGGTTAATATAACATTGACAGGCATGAGAAGATCATCTCCAAATCCCACTCACTGGGTCCTCTCCACAAATCTGATTTACTATATGTGACTAAGTTTCTTTATGGAAATCTTAGAGTAGACACAGAATAACAGTAAATATGGAAGCCACAATTAATAACCTGATCTCAAAAGTATGAATGTATTACATATACCATTTATGTGACTCAACAATAAAGTGATATACTGATAAAGCTGCCAAAGTTGGAAATATTCTAAGTGAATATTGCAAACATATAACCCATTCAGTCACCCAGTATACTGCAACAAAGGGACTGTGGGTCCTGATGATCATGTGGCAGACAGGGAGTTATTTGGTACCACTGAACAGAATGTTGAAAGACTATCTGACAGTATATTGCAGACTTTGGAAATGATAACATTTTAAAATTTGAAGTATGTTAAATGTGGCTCACTTCCACAACATTGTAAAGATGAAAACTCTGAATTAAATGATGGTAAGATCAGTTCCTGGGTACAATGAGATCAGCAATACCTCCCACACTTGAAGGGAGGAAGCTCTGGAGGACAGAAATGTCAAACAACAGAGCTTACATGGAGACACATTTAAAATTACCCACCACAAATACTTTAAATAAAAACTGGGAGAATGCTGCACAACATGCTTACTGAGGAAGCAGTTGCTGGTGAATAAAAGGATATAAATTATTGTAGGCTGAACTACTGCGCAGAAGGCCGGTGGCAATCTGAGATATGACTTTACTCCTGACCTCTACAATCTTCTACAAAATTCACTTGGAACTAGCAAATGTGTTAATGGATTTTTTTTTAGTTTAAAATCAATAAAATAATTTTTTATTATTAAGCAGTTTTAGGTTGTGAAATCAAGTCAGGTAAGAAAACATGCAAGAACAGAGGTAGCAGGAGGGATGAGGCAGGTGTCCAGAGATTCAGAGATATTTTGGAAAAATATAGGGAATCCAACAACTGAAGAACTAAGAGTTAAGTACCAGACCTGAGGCACAGAGTCTTCAGTGGTAGAGTTATTTGTAAAAGGGTATTACCATGTCTGCTTTTCTTATTTCTTTACAAGGAAGATTCACTATACACTGAACATTTGTTACTAATCAATCCACTGAAATGAATGATCATATTTTCAAAAAGTAAGAAAACTGAAATAAACAAAAGCATCCTCGAATTTTATAGTTCATGGAATAACACCCCAGAATGAAATGTCCAATTGTTATTTTTAATAATTTTCTGGACTAAAGGAAGGAATGAAAAAATATGTGTACAATTTGTCTCTACAAAGTAGAGCTGTGTCATTTTATGACACTTTCCCTTCTTAAGGATGTGGTCGTAATTGCTACATTAACCAACATCACCTACATTTGCCCAACACACATTACTTTGTATTCAAATTTCACAAAAGCCTATAAAGATCTTAGCATAAAAGGCTTGCTTAAAAGGGTGATTTGCAGCCCAATCGTCCTCTTACAATACAAGTTATACAGAGAAGCAATTAGTTGGAATCAGCAAAGTATGGAAGCAGGAGAGACATTGACTAAGCAGCCTTAATGATAACACACTATAGTGTGTATTGCTGGCACATCAGATCACTAAATTCTCAATTTCGTGTGAATAATTATAGGACACTCTAATTTTGAAAGTTTTACTTATCATTGAAATTTGACGGTGGCTACCAAGGTTCCTTGCTCAAAAGTTTTAGTTCCTTTTTTATTTGTTTCTTTAACTCATGTGAGCCTGTTGACATTAAATTTCCATCTTATAAACTCCAACTTGGCATCTTGCCTGTAAGTGAATATTACTGAAGTGTTCTGTACCTTTTAAGAGCAAATATCATGCGATGATTATTTGGGAGAGTGTTCTTTAACCTTCTTACCTCCCAGCAGCTGTTCAGCTCTTAGTATCCCAGATTAGATGGCAATCTTCATGAGGGAAGGAAGTATATTTATCTAATTCGTTAATGTATCCTATATAGCAGATTTCCTGGAATACAGTAAGTTCGTAATAAATATTCATCATGTGCCTGTTAAATGAATTGGCATCATTTTCAAAGCCTCATTATAAACAGGATATGAATTTTCATCCTGTCTTACCCTGATTTAATAGGTTCAAATTCCTTTAATAAATCATGCATTACAAAAAAACTAATCCTATCACTAATGACAAAGACACATCACATTTTGTTTGCTTCCTTTTTAACATCTTTCCAGCCCTTTAATGCTCTATGATGTTCTACACGGACCTCTACATCAAAATTGCCACAGAAATGAGAACAACATATTTTTTTGAAATAAAAACAAAGCAAAATTAAGATAAAGTATTTGGGCTTTTGATTGTCATACAGTTATATAGAAATTGGAGGATATTGAGGATAATCCCTCCCTTGTGGTTAGTTATGGACCCTACCTCCTATTTCTTTGGTAACAATAGAAAGGGATATATCAAATTTTCCTCTCTTTACGATTGAAAATTCCATGTTAAAAGGTGGCAAAGTAGGGAAACTAGGCCTATTAAGAAAAGCTACATACTCCTGGTTAAAAGAATAGAATGTGAGTTCTACTTCTGGTCTTGGATGGGGACATAACAGTCAATCTACAAAGATTAGAACACTATGTACTATTGAGTCTTCCCATAATAGTTCTTTTAGCTGGGTAGGTCAATTCCCTAAGAGACTGCAGCCACAGGAAAGCAAATTCATCTGAAGGGTTAAGGGATTGTGTCCTTGGATGAAGTTGACATGAAAGTGCATAGAATGAAAAAGTGTAAGTTCCCTGTTCAGTGTTTGTAGGCATAGAAATCCTTGCTAAGGAGATGGAGGGAAAGCCTTCTTACTGATGTACTGGTGTTTCTGGAAGCCTCCCTCCTCACCACCATTCATGCAGATGATTTCACAAGTTTCTCAATGCAGCTTGTCAAACATCGTGAGTTCTAACTTAAAATATATGCATTTTTCCTTTGCCACTTTCTGTCACTTTTATTTCAGATGCCAACTAAAAACATAAACATGCTTTGCCGGATACTCTAGTTTCATCCCTTTCATTGAAGCCCTCATCCAGTTTCACCATGCTATTGCTTGCTTACTTCCAAATTATTGAATATAATTGCTTTCTTGGACCCTAACTCAAAGGGACATGCTTTTCTGTCTTTCTTTTATCCTGCTCCTTCTTTCCAACAACTGCCAAGATGTTCAACTTTCCTTTTTTCTATTTATCATTCAAATTCTGATAATAGGGTTTCAGGGCTTCATGTTGAATCCTTAAAAATACGTTTATTAACAATACTAAGAAACCCAAAATGAAGCTCTGATTTCTCTGGTAATAATAGGTCAAAGGGGATTACCTGATGCATTTAACCCTTCTATTTAATTTCATTAATAAGTGAAAAGGTCAGAAGGTCTATGGTCCTACCAAACTGAGTGCTACATTACCTGTCTGATCTCAGAAGTTAAGCAGGACCAAGCCTGGAAACTACTTGGGAGACAGTATAAGGGCCTCTCGTGCCTCTACTTGCACACCTATCGCTCAAAATTCATATATCTATTGCTGCAGCAAATGAGTTCTGAACTGATGGAACTGGTGGTATGTTCTCCTAAAATATATCAATTAACCATCCATTTTTCTATAATCTTTCTAAAAAATATATATTCATGTGTGTCTTGTATATTCATGACCAGACTATAGGGAAATAGATATTATGTATTAAATTTCAAGCATAATAAGAGTCAGTAGAGTCTTCTATGGGGTAATTTATTATAAGGACCTAATTCATGAAACTATGGAAAAAATAAAGTCTAAAATCTGCAGATATCTTATCCAATTTCAAGTCAGAAGGTAGCAAGTTGCTATTAAACAAGGGAGAGAGAAATTCCCTAGCCAAAGCCATTAGGTAGGAGAAATCTCTGTCTTGGGAGAAGGTCAACCTTTAAAATGTATATATTATTCATAATTCAGCTGATTGATAGGCACCTACCAACGTTGATCAGGGATTCTATACATTTTAATGTCAACTTCATCCAACGATACAATCACTTAAAACACCCTAAATAACGTTTGAACAAGCATCTGGCCTTTCTGTGGCAAACTGACATATAAAACCAACTACCTATTATACCAAAGGGTAGTCTTTAAGATGATGAGGACAGGAAATTAAAGAATGGCTAATTATTCTTCTCTTCCATCTTCCAAATATGGAATCTTCAACATAATACCTAAAAGAAGCTGAACAGGAATTAGTACAAGATGTGAGTTCACTAACATGTGGTGTCAGCTTCCTCTTATCCCAGTACCGTCAATACCCACCTGACAGACACATATAGCCTTTCACTTTCTAAAATAAAGTATCTATACTCAGGTCTCATTCTATGTCTTCCAGGAAAAGAGAATCCGGTGATGCAATAACGTGAACAGAATGTTCCTTCATATATGGCCTGTTGGTAATGCAAATGTATTTTTTACATATAATACAATTTGGTCTTTGTTCTAATAAGTTTTCTATGACTATAATAAAATATTGACCAAAGCAACTTGAGGAGGAAAGGATTTAGTTCAGTTTATAGATTAGAGTCCCTCATCATCGGAAGTCAAGGCAAAAATCAAGGTCAGAACTTACAGGCAAGAATAGGAACAAGAGGCCCTGAAGGAATATGGAGGAATATGGAGGAATTGATAGCATGTTTCCATATAGCTTGCTCAACTTGTTTTATATACAACCAAGGGCCATCTGCCCATGGGTGGCTATCCAGCATTGATTCTCAAAAAAAAAAAAAAAAATCCCAAGGACTTGCACACAAACCAATGTGATAGAGAGAAAATACCTACATCAAGTTTCCCTCATCCCAGGTTACTCTAATTTTTACAAACGTGACAGTTCACAATCTCCAAAAGTACTCACTACCCAATTTTTCAATATATTTTTGCATATAAATGTTAACTCCCTAGGGTGTGATATAAAAACAGAATATGAGGAATGAGAACCTAACTTACTAACGTTGCTTTTTTCCCATTTAAAGCACTTCCTCTAGGACAAGTTCGGTGACGACACTGCCTGTCAGTTTTAGTTTGTTTATTAATGTCTTTATCCCCCTTCTCTTTTCAAGGCATAGCTTTGCTGAGTATGCTCTTCATGTTCTTGATTGGCAATATTTTGTTATTCTTGCTGCTGCTTTCCTTCATTAGCATGAAAAACTCATGTGTTTTAGAATAGATTTCTCTAGAGTGTGTTAAGTTTAAGCTTTGCCTTTTGAACTTCCTCCACTAGGTTACTTATCCTTCTTAGGGTGTGGCAGGGTCCCAGCTTTGGGGCATCCCTATTAATATCCCTTCAAATAAACTTCCCTTTCACAGTTTTTAATTTCTTGTGGCGCTTCAGTGATCCACAAATTTTTTTCTCTTGTTCTGTTGCAGTGTCCTCAGATTTTTTAAAAAAAATCTTTCTACACTCCATTTACATTTTTCTTCTTCAGTTCTGTATTCTCCTCTAGCCTACCTTCAAGTTCAATAATTATTTAAATTTGCTCAATCTCATACTGATGGACTATATCAAAATTTTTTGTTTCATTTCTCTGAAAGGTCTCAAGAATTTCTTTGAGTTTTTGATTGTTCGCATTGCTCTAGTTAATTTTCCTGTTAGAATATTGAATCTGTTTCTCTGTTTCCTTGAACCTCAATGAGTTTGCTTAAAATAGCTGTTTTAAATTCTCCATCCCCAAGTATGCACACACTAATTCTTAGTCAGTTTCTTCTGTCTTATTTTTCTGTGGGGTGAGGTTGTGATTGTTGGAACACTCCTGATGCTTTAGGTGTGTCATTGACTCTTCAAGAATGAAGCATTCATTCCAGTCTTCATTATCTGGATTTCTTAGTGCCCATCTCTGTGCTTCTCACTAGACTGCAAGGTTCCTGGAGGCAGAAAATATACCATTTGCTAAGGGCTAACCTATAAGTGTCAGACATATTGAATAAAGGGTTGTAAAACCAGCAAAGAAGAAGTAATATGAGACTTGGAAAACAACTATTGCAGCACAGGAGGAGGGCCCTCATGAGAAAATAATCTTGTTGGCACTCTTAGCCATTTAGCTTCCAGAAACGTTAATCATAGATGTTATTTAAATCAACCAGTTTATAATATTTTGTCATCAAATCTTAAGGAAGAATAGTACACAACTTATCAATAATATGAGATACCATCAATAGGATATTACATATGCAATTATTAAAAGAATTAAATGAGTGAAAAATAGTACTTAATATGCAATGTGAAGAGAATATAATATTTTTATTTCTTTACTTATGAATATATTCAAATTTAAACTCTTTTATATTACTCTCTGTTTATAAAGAAATGTAGTCTAAAACCCAAAATATTTCAAAGGCTCGCATTTTCTGTTGCAAGAAAAATTTGGTCATTGTTCTCATGTCTCCAAAAGATTGGAGAATGGCAAGGTCTATAAATAAAATCCCTTGAGTAAAGCTTGCGTGTATGACTCCTAACTGAATTTTCCTATTCACTAGGTTCCAGCAGGTCAAACTTGTAATATAAAAAAAAATTCCAGTGACTGAGAAAAGAAGTTATTGAATGGAGCAAACTGAAGATGATTTTTCTTGGCATTGTGAAGCTTTTCAGATGAGAAATTAGAGATTCACTGTGCTTCCTACAAGTAGGGAAATATACAGGCAGCTTCTACAGTAGGAATCAGCTTCTCTGGACCATCAAATCTGAAACACTTGACAAAATGGCTTATATTTAGCAGAGGGGATGACACTGAATATACCTTGACAGTCCATCTGGTAAATGTGAATGCCATTTAATGCTCTATTTCCCAATGAGTGGCATGCTAACATCTCAATAAAATAAGAATACGGGTTGGGTGTCAATCATCCCAAACCTCAATTTCCAAAGACTAGTTTCATGTGCAATAACATAGAGAGACAAAGAGCTCTTCTTCTTAATATATTAAAATATAATAGTACCAATACTCCCTAAAATGCATCCATAAATAAATAGGATTGGCTTGCAATGTGGAATTTGGAAAAGGATGGATGACTTTAGTGAGATAGATATTCATGACCTTTCTTCCTTGTATATGTGGAAGATGGAAAAATGGTCTAGTTTCCTTTTCTGTTAGTAGTATTTTTTCTGTTAGTAGTAGTAGTAGAAAAATGTCACTTAATCTTGTTCTGAGTATCCAAGTGTTAGTTTTGACCAAAAGCAAACAAGAAATATTTTGAATTAGAGGGATTAAAAGAGAAAACTATTCATGGGATATTTCTTATTGCCCTATAGTTTTTTCTACCCACACACCTTTCTGTCTTTAAACATAATGTCTAAAATTATACTATCTTGTGTCCATGAACAAACTGGTCCAGCCCTTGCCTGACTATGCCAAAAGCTGCACTTGATTAAAATCAGAAACGATCCATACTTCCAATGGATATCCATGTGGTTCAAGGTTGGTTTCATGGTTGTAATTCCCAACCATTTTAACTATGAATATTCATGGCAAAATGTCTTTGAAGTTGGAATAAAGCATGGACTTTAAAGTAGACTCTACCAGTCATTTTACCAAGGCCTCATCCAGTCAATCAAGTCCTGCCATTATCTCTAACTGAATTAGTCAGAAAGATGTAATAGAAGATAAAGACAGCAGAAATAGAGAACAGATTTAAAGATGGGAAAGACTTGACCAGCCATGTTAGCATTAAGCCTGGAAACACAGTGGTTCAGAGAAAATGAGAACCACACTGACCAAGATCAATAAAGTAAAGGGGACTCAGCCCTAGGTAATTTAAAAATGAATTCTGCAAATAGCCTGAATATGCATTGAAAGGGATCCATTCTGAGAACCTGCAGGGGAAAAAGGAAGACTAGCCAATACATTGATTTCAGTCTTATGAGATTCACAGCAGAGAAATTGACTCAGACTACCAGAACACAAATCTACCATGCTACTTACACTTTTACTTTTGTTTAAACACAGTTCATAGTAGTTAGCTGTAGTATCAATAGAATATGGTATATCTTTCCTGACCAGAATTGTGTGCACTCATATATTCTAGAAGACCATTCTAGACTGTTAAATAATAAAAGCAATTGTAATAACAGGAATAGTAATAATAACAACTAATGATGACTGAACGTTTGCTACTATGCTGTGTGTGGCATTGTTCAGTAGCCAGCAGTCCAACTAGGACAGTAGCAGCAAAGTAGGCTAATGATATATAAGGAGTATGTTGGAGTAGAAGATAACAGAAAAGATATATTACGTGGGATCATGGCCACAAGATGGCTAATGCACTTTTAGGCTTCCTGCCCAAATTCAAAGGCAGAAGAATATTTGAGTTGGAAAAGCTATTGAACCCAAAGCTTTTTTATATCACATTTTCTTCTTAGGATTGATGCCACAATAGAAGAAATATGTAATAAATAGATGTATGCAAAAATATGTGTTATTCAAATAATTTAGATGGGATAAATTAAAAGAAGTATATTATTTAATAACTTGGATTGAAGGGTCAAGGGAAGTTTCTTTGTTGAAGTTAAAACTGAATAAGAATGAAAATGCAGTAAATTCTATAAGGAGGATGGTTCCAGGAGCTACCAAAGGCTCAGCAACAGTAAGATGCTGAGTGCTTCACATGACTCAAATAGAAACTTGGGTGAGTGGAGAGAGGTAATATGGGTAATATGGGAAGACACAGTGTCTGTGAGTGGGGGAGAGGGAGGAAAGATAGGTTCTCATCATCCATGAATCAGTGAGAAATTTACACTTGGTTCACAATGCAACAGGAAGTTGGTGGAGAGACCTAAATTATGTTTGAAACGGCCAATGATATGTGGGATACACGTAGGTGTGGTGCATCATGCCTACGGTACCAACAGTTGAGCAGGTGACCATTGTGTGAAACAAATTCAAAGTCAGACTGAGTTATATGATACGTTATATTCCAGGCAAGCCTTGTGTAGTTCCTGAAAAAAAGACAAAATAAATGTATATGTTTATTCACTCACTGGTTTGCTTTTGTGTGTATGGGTGTTCATGTTGTATATGGAATTTAGAGGAAGATACCAAATATTCTACTCTATCTTGTCTATTGTATTCCCTTGAGACAGGATCTATTCTGAACCTAGTCTAGTGGCCTGAATCCAGGCACCTTGCTATATCATCCACTAACATGTCCACCCAGATTACAGGAGGAGACTTACTTAATCACATCTGTCTTTTTTTGTTTGTTTGTTTGGGTGCTTTAGATTTGAACTCAATTCCTCATGTTTGCACAGCATCTGATACTTAAAATTCCTGCCTATTTTAAGCAGGGGTAACTGGGTCATTGTCTGTTCTACTTTTGTTCCTGTTGCTGTGAAAAAAAAAAAAAACAACACATTTGACTAAAAATAACTTGGGTTTATTTTGTTCACACTTCCCAATCATAGTCCATTATGGAGGGAAACCAAGGAAGGAATTCTAGGCAGGAACTGAAACAGACACAATGAAGGACTACTACTTACTGACTTGTTTTTTCTTCATAGTTTGATAAGCCTGAAGAGCCAATCCATGACCACTTTTACCTCACTGTGTATCCAATGTAAGATGCGAATGCTCTTTTGCACTCTGAAAGATTTACACTTAACTAAAATATGTGTCTTTTCATGTTTATTCATCAGCAAGCAAATTTGATGTGCAGAAAGCAATAAGAAAATCAAAGTATAAAAAGTGAACACTTGTCATCATGTTTTAAAATCAATTTTCAGAAGAATCAGTGACCTCTGATGTGGGTGCCCCATGCCTTCCTCTAGTGATACCAATATTGTTGTAAGAGTTTATCCATCTTATGTATGTAAAAAATTCTCATTGAACAAATATTAGCACTATAAAACATAACTTGTAAATCACTTAGTATGCAACAACAAGTTACCATGTCACAAAGACTCCTGAAATGTCTGTCTTGAATTCACATCGTCAGTATCATCTATGTGGTGGTTTGAATGTGCTTGGCTCATAGGAGGTGGTACTGTTAAGAGCTCTGACTTTGTTGAAGGAAGTTTGTCACTATAGGGATGGGCTTTGAAGCTCCTTCTAGTGCAGAAGAGTCAGTTTTATCCTGGGTGCACTCAGGTCAATGCACAGAACTCTCAGTTCCTTCTGCTCCATGCTTTCCTGGAAACTGCCATGCTCCCACCTTGATGATAATGGACTGTAGCTCTGAACCTGTAAGCTAGCTCCAATTAAAATGTTGTTCTTTATAAGAGTTGCCTTGGTCATTGTGTCTTTTCACAGCAATGGCAACCCTAGCTAAGACAACCTATAAACTAGAAATATCCATTTCAAAAGTCTTTAATGTATGTTATCTAGGAAGTTCCATGGAAAAGGGCCAGCACACTGTTTGAATACTTTTAAAAATGTTTCTGTTATATATTAACATATTACAAACATGGAATTACAGGAGGTACAAGGAATCACTCATTTTGTGTCAGTGCTAATCTCTGAAATTCATGATAATCACACAACTATGTATTATAGAGATATTAAAGGTCTATCAAAAAATATACTTCTCAAAAATTTGCTGACAGTTGAGGTCAGTTATAACAAAGTGATTAATGCTCTTTATTGTAGAGAGAATATCTTATGTATTATATGGATGAATCACATGTCAATTAAAAAGCCTATGGCCTATAGCTTAGGCAGGAAATAGAAGGTGGGACATCCAGGAGGCAGAAAGAATTCAAGTATAGAACCAGGCACTGGAGCTCAGCTGGGAAGATGTGAGGAGACAGACACATGGTACCTGAGGACAGGTATCCAGCCACATGGCAGAATCTAGGTTAAAATAAATGGAATATTTTAGTTATGATCTAGTTAGAGTAGAGCCTAGTGATATGGTCAAGGTATTTGGAAATATATTTTGAGTCTGAGTCTTATGTCTGGGAGCATGGGGCTGGAAGAACCAAACACTAATTTCTATACCTCATAAAAAATAATGATACCTTGTGTGGCACATACTTTTTCATGCCTACAACTAGGAGGCAGAATCAGGAGGACTACAGTGGGTTAGAGTCTATCCTGAGCTATAAAATAAGTTCCAGGCCAGATGGACAAACAAACAAACAAAAAGAACATCAAGAATCAACAAATGGGACCTCATAAAACTGCAAAGCTTCTGTAAGACAAAGGAATCTGTCAATAGGACAAAACAGCAGCCAACAGGTTGGGAAAAGATCTTTACCAATCCTACATCCAATAGAGGGCTAAATATCCAATATATACAAAGAACTCAAGAAGTTAGACTCCAGAGATCCAAATAACCCTATCAAAAAATGGGGAACAGAGCTAAACAGAGAATTCTCAACTGAGGAAACTCGAAGGGCTGAGAAGCACCTAAAGAAATGTTCAACATCCTTAGTCATCAGGGAAATGCAAATCAAAACAACCTTGATATTCCACTTCACACCAGTCAGAATGGCTAAGATCAAAAACTCAAGTCACAACAGATGCTGGGGAGAATGTGGAGAAAGAGGAACACTCCTCCATTGCTGGTGGGATTGCAAGCTGGTACAACCACTCTAGAAATCAGTTTAGTGGACCCTCAGAAAATTGAACATAATACTACCTGAGGACCCAGCTATACCACTCTTGGGCACATACCCAGAAGATGCCCCAACATGTAATAAAGACACATGCTCCACTATGTTCATAGCAGCCATATTTATAATAGCCAGAAGCTGTAAACAACCCACATGTCCCTCATCAGAGGAATGGATACAGAAAATGTGGTACATTTACACAGTGGAATACTAGTCAGCTATTAAAAACAATGACTTCATGAAATTCTCAGGCAAATGGATGGAACTTAAAAATATAATCCTGAGTGAGGTAACTCAGTCACAAAAGAACGAACATGGTACATACTCACTGATAAGTGGGTATTAGTCCAAAAGTTTGGAACACCTATGATTCAATTCCCAGCAACTGTTGGACTGAGTGTGGGGTCCCAGATAGAGGAGTTGAAGAAGGGACTGAAGGAACTGAAGAAGTTTGCAGCCTCATGGGGAGGGAGCAACAGTGTCAACTTGTCAGTTCCCCTGGTGCTCCCAGAGACTGGAACACCAACCAAAGAATACATATGGAGGGAGCATGGTGCTGGCCACATATGTGTCAGAGGATGGCCTTGTTGGCCATCAGGGGGAGGAGAGGTCCTTGGGTCTGAGAGTGTTAGATGCCCCAGTATAGGGGAATGCCAGAGAGGGAAGATGGTAGTGGGTGGGCGGGGGGAATACCCTCATAGAGGTAGGGGGTGGGGGGATGGGATAGGGCGTTTCCAAAGGAGAGACGGAAAGGGAAAAACATTAGAAATGTAAATAAAGTATTCAAAATAAAAAAAAAAATAAAATAATTAAAAAAAAAGCAAAACAAAAAAAGAACATCAATGATGTGTTCTATAATTACTGACATCCTGAAAGCCCCCGCTGTAGGTGCATCTCCCAGCTGCTCCATGGGAATACATTTGTTGAGTGGGAACACCCCTTCTACATATGTTAGTATATAGATCTGATGATACACTTAGGAATGCTATACTTAGTGTGGTCTGTTGCTTTGTGTTTCCTTGTGAGCTGAGCACTGAGCGAATGCAGAATTTAATTGTAACTTTGCCAGTATCTCTATCTAGAGGCCTTGTACTGGCTGATTTTGTGTCAACTTGACACAAGCTGGAATTATTACAGAGAAAGGAGTTTCACTTGAGAAAATGCCTCCATGAGATCCATTGGTAAGGCATTTTCTCAACTAGTGATCAAGGGGAGAGGGCCCCTTGTGAGTGGTGCCATCTGTGGGCTGGTGGTCTTGGGCTCTATAAGAAAGCCAACTGAGCAAGCCAGGAGAAGCAAGCAAGCAAGCCAGTAAGTTACAACCCTCTTTGGCCTCTGCATCAGCTCCTGCTCCTCGACCTGCTTAAGTTCCAGTTCTGACTTCCTTTTGTGATGAACAGCAGCATGGAAGTGTAAGCTCAATAAACCCTTTCCTCCCCAACTTGATTCTTGGTCATGATGTTTGTGCAGGAATAGAAACCCTGACTAAGACTGGCCTGCTGCAGTTTTTGTCTTCTATGAAATTTCTGTTGCCAAGGAAGACAGGATTACAATTTTGTCTGACAGATTGAGATGGCATTGTGTATTCCTGGTTAACAAAATCTTTGTGTAGCATGGGGTTTTTAGTTAGTGAATATTCACAATGTGGGGGAAAAGTATGGCACATACTGTATAATCTCAATTACCTAAGTGTATGTACGCTTGCAGGATCTAGAACGACACATTGAGCTGAATTGCTTGTGACTGGGTGACTTTGTTCTTGTCTTCTTGTGTTTTGTTTCCTGTAATACACATATTAAAAAATAAACGGCCAAGCAGTGGTGGCACATGCCTTTAATCCCAGCACTTGGGAGGCAGAGGCAGGTGGATTTCTGAGTTCGAGGCCAGCCTGATCTACAGAGGGAGTTCCAGGACAGCCAGGGCTACACAGAGAACCCCTGTCTCAAAAAACCTAAATAAATAAATAAATAAACAAACAAACAAACAAACAAACGAAAGCTTCTTTTCAAAACTTAAAAAAAAGTAAAAAGATAAAATGAAGATATACTAAAGTAAATCTATGATTATCATAATTTTCTCAAAATCATATAAATGATTGAATACAAAGGTCAAGTCTATTCATTAATATATAAACGTTTCTAAAAATTGTGTCTATTGTGGGATCAACAACCCCTCTAATTTTCTCTTCATATAGAATCGTCATTAACATGCATTGCTGTATGAGAATGTTATCATATTAATCATATTACATCGTTTAGTCACATTATTCCCTCATTTACCCTCATTTATGACCTCCTCTCCCTTCCTTTGGTATCTTTCTTTTTCCTTAATAACAACCCTAATTTTTCATATCTTTTTGCATAAATTCAATAAAAAATGTGTTTTTGTCTTTCCTAGCATGGTTTATTTTCAATAATATAATCATGAGTTCCACACTTCTCCCTGCAAACAACATAATTTTGTTGTTCTTCATAGATCAATAGTACTCTGATATGTCTATAACTTTTTTATCCACTCATCTAGTACTCCTAGATTGATTTCATGATTTGCATTTTATGAATATTGTCATGGATCCGTAGAAATCTCTATCGTATACTCAACATTATTCCTTCAGATGGACATGCAGGAATGTTATAGCTACATTATGAGATAATTCAATTTTCTTCTCTTAATCTCCCAACTGACTTTCAGAGTGGTTGCATTCATTTATATCCCCAGGTTGTTCTTAGGAAATTTTGTCAAAAATTTATATATATATGCAAATGCTTAGAGTAAATATGTGCATGTGTGTGTTTATATTTTATTTAAATTAGAAAGGTTGGTAAATGTCTGTTTAGAAAATTTTCTGTATCATCCCCCATCTGAAATATATATTTTACATAGTCATTTTCTAGTCTATAAAATTACAAAAACATTTTAATCAATATTAATATCAAATTAAAGTTGATAATTCTGTAATATATATGCTACTTTTTACATTTTACAACATATCTTTAGATGCAATTTTTAATATATTTATATTTTGTACATATAGAGCACAAAAATTACCCTGTTAGAAATAAAAATGTAACATAAATAATGTATGTATTTGAAGAAAAATAATACTTCATACAAAACGTACCTAAGGATATAGACTTATTTTGTCTGGCAAACTCACATATTCATAAAAATATTGTGAACTTCAATTCACTGATATATTTTAATTGTTTTTATTTATTCTAAATATTCCGTACTTATATACTATATAGAGAGTGTATTTCTCATATTGAGGGGAACCCTGAGGTGTCTAGGCAAGGAAGTGAGCCCCAAATGGATCAGACCTGGGGAATCTGATATCAGATGGTATATTTTCAACAATTTTAAGCACACTATAAATTGGAAAAAATGTTTCCTGGTATAATATATTCCCCAGTGCACAAGGAAACATAATTACATCAAACCTCAACTCAGGGGACACGTCATTTCTTGCCACAAGATGGCTTCTAGAAATAGGCTACCCGTATTACCTAAGGGAAGGCTTTAGCCTAATGTCATCATACAGATAATGTAGAGGTTATTTGGGTTATTAACCATCTCTGGCCTTGTTTGTAAGTGCTTGGGGGAGCCTCTGGCTATGCAGATAAAGTAAGCATCATTTAGACTATCAGCTATCTTCAGTCATTGTTGAGGGTATTTGGAGAGATCCTGGCTGTAAATGTCATTTAGATTTCTACCCCCCTTGTGTCCTGGTTGTAGAAGCTTGATGTGCCTTGTCACAAGAGATAATGCAGATCACCAGGCTATTAATCACTTCCAATTGTCAATTGTCAACTTTCTGTATTTTTATTTTTTACATCTTTTCCATTGGAAAGAGAACCCTGCATTCTTGAAATTCTTGATTTCTCTGGAGATTTGTAGACTCAAGGACCTTTGTGCTATGCTTCCAATAACGCATACCCCTGCCCTCCCTTTCTCTTTCCTCCCTTTAGACCTTATTGTCTCCCTAAGCTGCTTCACTTTTTCTATCATAGCATATAGACATATATGATTGTATCTATCTAAATAAAAATGTAGGGACTACAAGTGAAAGAAAACAGTGTAGGATTATACCCAGTTGCATTTTTCCTACAAATGGAATAATTTTTGTCTTCATTTTTTTGATTTTCATTTTGTGTGTATTTGTGTGTGTGTGTGTGTGTGTGTGTGTGTGTGTGTGTGTGTGTGTGTGTAAGAGAGAGAGGGGGAGAGACAGAGAGAGAGAGAGAGAGAGAGAGAGAGAGAGAGAGAGAGAGAGATTCATCTGATCCATTCCTTTGTTGGTAACCCCATGGTTTGAATCCATAAATTATCTACTATGAATAGTGCTGCAATGAACTCTGATATAGAAGTGTCTCTATGATCTGCTAGTTTGAAATCCTTTGGTTAAATACTCAAATGTGGAAGAGCTGGTTCGTATAGCACTTCATTTCTCATTTATTTTTAAACCTCCATACTGACTTCAATCATGACTACACAAGTTCATATTTTCACCAGTCATGCACAAGGGTTCTCATATTTTTTCTGAAGCTGTTAAAAGAAAATGCCAATAAAAATTTTTATGAAAGAATAAGGTAGCGATTGATAACAGATTAACCACTGACCTCCATACACATACAACCAAACACACTCACACACACTTATTTGCACCTGGAGATAATTAATAAATAAGAACATAGAGTTTATAATAATCATATCTATCACTAACACAGTCAGAAGGCTAAATATCTCACTGTGGAATGAAAAGAATTATTCAAATTTGTAATAAATTTTGATTTGGAAACAATATTCAAAACACATCTCCCAATCTCTTACTCAATGGGTATAGTATATTAGAGAATGGTTGGGATGGGTAATGATTTTGCTTTGAAAACCTCATTTTGTTAAATATAGAGTATAGATTGAGTGTAGGGTTATTCCATGTATAGACAATCCAAAGCATAAGTCTGCATAGACTCATCTAAGCACTAGCAGATTTGGTAAGCTCATTTTATATACATACTATTGGGTGGAAATTCTTGCCAGATGACTGCAGATGATGTACTAATATTATAATATAAAAGAGGAGTCCTTTTCCCATTCCGTAACTTTAATGTGCAAATATATCTCTACCCTAAACATAATTGTTACTTTCTGTAAAATGTTGTTAAGGAGGGCTAACTTCAAGAGAAAAAAATTCATCACAAATTGAATTTTTATCATATTTAAAGGAACATTTTAACCAAAGGTTTATCTGCTGTAAATATGAGACCAATTATAATTCTGCAAATTATTGTAGTCTAATGCTCATATGCTAATCCTTATTATATTGCCATGAAATTACAAAAAGAATATCAAAACAATTTTGTGTTTGTTCTAAATATGCAAGATAAGTCAGTAGTATTAGTGCATCTGAGGTTTTATTATTATTCTTCTTTTAAAAAATGGAAATGAGTTTACTGAATATGAGATGATGGTTTCATATAACCATTAGGATTAGGTAATGTTGAAAATATTACAGCTTAATAGAAAAATGCTCAATCTCTATGCAGTCAAAGTACACAGACATGAATAATAAGGCTGGAACATGTTGCCTGATTTCAGTCTTTTGTAATAATTGATGGAATTCTGTGCTCTTCACCTTCCTCTTCAGATCCATCTGGAGTATATAACATGTGATGTCTGACTATTCCTTCCTGCAATGAAACATGGCATGCTAGTTCACAAGACACTCTTATTTTTTAAGGTTTACTCTTTTGTCTTTATTTAGGTGTTTGTATTTGTATATGCCATATGAGGAGAAGTACCTGCAGAGGTCAGAAGCAAGCATTGGATTCCTGGGAGCTGCAGTTGTAGACAGTTATAGGCCACCCAATGGGGATGTTCTGAATTGATTTTTCAGTTGCTAGTGGGTAGAACCTCTTGGTTAGGGGTGGGAGCCTATACCTACTTCTCCTCTTAGTGCTGGATCCTATTTGTCTTGAATCTGTGCAAGTCTGGTGAATACTGCTACAGTCTCTATAGGAATATATGTTCATCAGTTCTGTTGCATCTGGAAAACAGTGTCCTTCATGTCATCCACCCCCTCTGGATCTGTAAGAGCCAGTCTTTCTGCCTCTTATTCTGTCACATAGATTCCTGATCCCTGATAGAAGGGTTTAATAAACACAAGCCATTTTAGGACCGAATGCTCTGAAGTCTGTAATTCTGTCCAAAAATGGTCCCCCACGATAGTTCCCATCTACTGGAAGAATAATTAATCTCTTTGAAGGGTGGAGATGAGCATTGATTTATCAGTATAGCAATATGTCATTAGGAGTCATTTTATTGCCATATTCTTCTAGAAAAATAATAGAATAAGGTTTTTCCCTGGGCCCAACATTTATCTCGGTTCTGTGGCCATTTAAGTGTGTCATGTGTGGGTTCCATCTCACGGAGTAGGCCTTAACTCCAATTAGAAAGTGGTTTGTGTCTCCTATAACATATGTGCCACTATACCACCAACGTATCTTTCAGACAAATCACTGTTCTAGGTCACAGGATTTATAGCTGGTGAATATTAATGGTTGTAGTTCTTCTCTGGCACCATGCAGAGTAACTTCTAGAATCATGAACACCAGTCAGACAGTTTGAACCGCTCAGTTAGGCACCAGCTGGACTTCTTCAAGTTGAATGAAATATGTAAATGTCTTCAGCATTCAGGCCTTACCGTCTAGTTGTTGAGAGTAACCAGTTGGCAATATCCAGTGATGCTTGCCATTTCTTTGGGTTCCCTTTCAGCCTGTTATTCAACAGGAACTCATTCCTACCATTGTAAGTTTACTGGGCATCATAAGATATCTAATTGCAGCACTGTTACCCTTATTTTTTGTTTACTCTAATTAGATTCATTTCATAATCTTAACCTTCTACAGAAGTAGGGATTTTTATGTTTTTAGAATGGCTTTTGGAGTTAGTTGTCCCTCCCTGTATCTCATCCTTTACCCTTCTTGTTCATCCCTTTTCCTATTTAATCCTTCTATGAAAATTTCCTCCTCATCCCTCTATAACAACATATGTTTTATCCTAAAATATAAATAAGATAAAACAAAACCTAACACACAGGAATTAGACAAAACAAACAAAAGAGAAAGAACCAAGAGAAGAAAGAAGAAACAGAGACTCGCTCATTCTCACACTCAGGAATCTAATAAAAACACTAAACTAAAAGCCATAATATATGTGTAAGAATCTTCTGGGTAAAAAGGGAATGATATATGTTACATATAGATTGCCCTTATGCCCATATACTGCTGGGCATATAACCTACTCTTAATAGTAGATTGTTTCCCATGGTGAGACTCCCATGGAGAAAATTAAATTTTACATGTGGTTATAAATTGGAGATAAATTCAAGGTTAAGGATGGGGGGATGCATCCACCTCGATATTTTGCTCTCTAAAACCATATCTGATGCAAACCCATGCAAGCCCTGTTCATGCTGCCTCAGTCTCTGTGCCATGATATGTAGTGTAAGCATCAATCACGTTGATTTGGAGGATCCTTTTTTGTTTGCGTCCTCTATTCCTGTGGCTTTCTCTTACTCTTGTGAAGGGTTTCCTGAACACTGAGGAATTTGATGCACACATCCCATTTTGGGCTGAGTATTCCAAGGTCTCTTATGCTCTATATAGTGTCTGGATGTGGTTCTTTGTTTGTTCCCAACTGCTGCAGGAGGAAGACTAATGATGGCTGTGCAATGCATTCATCTCTGAGTACAGCAGAATGCCATTAGGAGTTATTTTATTCCCTGTTTTTGTGTTCATTTGTTTTGTTTTTAGAATAGTAGACTTAAGTTTTCCCTTAGTACCCTGGCCTACCTAGTTACAGGTTCTTAATAACCCAAGTGAAGACATCCCATGTCAGATACAGAGAGCATCTCTTAGAGTTGGTCTTAAGCCAAATCAGATATTGGTTGGTTACTCACACAAGCTTTGTGCTACCACTCTACTGTCATATTTGATAACAGGACAGTACTGTATACCAATGGTTTTGTGGCTGGACTAGTGTTTATTTTCCATGTCTGTTAGCATTCATATATCTTTCTATACCAAAACACTAGCATAAATGATTAAGGCACTATGTGGGCATCACCTTGACTTCTCCATGGTCAATGAGTTATAGAGGGGTTGTTTTCAATAATAGGGCCTTACCATCAGTTTATAGAGAGAAATCTATAGTCCTTACTCAAGCCTGAGTTTTCTAGAGGTTCCTATAGGACCCCTTAGGAGAATAACTCAATGAGATCTATCATAATCCTGGTACAGAGAGCTTCACTTAGTAACAAGAAATGTCCATTGGAGCCATATCTCCCCATTATTTGGTGATATTTAAATTATCTTCATATATGTTCATATTTTAGAGGTCTCTACTCTTATTAGGTTTCCATACTACCTTCAAACATCCCTTTGTATCCGTCTCTCTCATTTTTCTCCTCCTCTTCCCTCCCTCTCTCCACTTGATCCTCCCATTTCAGTCTGACATCCCCATCATCCATAACTATTGATTCTATTTCCGTTGCCTAGGGAAATCCATCTGTCTCCCAGAATCCCTTAATCTATACCTAACTTCTGTGGTCCTATGTATTGTACCTTGGTTATCACTGACTTAATAGTTAATGTCCACATACAAGCAAATACATAGCATATTTATCCTTCTGGGTAAATTACCTCACTCAGGATGATTTTTTTTTTCTAGTTCCATCCATTTGTCTGCAAATTTCAGGATCTCATTGGGGGAGGGGGGTGTTTTTGTTTTATATTTTGATTTTTTAAAAGCTGAGTTATGCTCCATTGTCTAAATGTACCACACTTTCATTATATAATCTTTTATGGAGGAACACCTAAGTTGTTGCCAGTGTCTGGATATTATGAAAGCACACTGAATATGAGCAAGAGTCTCTGTGTAGGAAAAATTATTCTTTCAATATGTTTCTTAGAATGGTATAGCTAGATCTTAAGGTAGACCAGTTCCCCTCTTCCTGAGAAACCATCACACTGATGGTCATAGTGGCTAGACAAGTTGTCACTCCTACCAGCAATGGATGCTCCATATCCTTGTCATCTTGAGCTGTCACTTTTATATAACTGAGTCATTCTGACGGTTGTAAAGTAAAATCTCAAGTTTTGATTTGCATTTCCCTAATGGCTGAAGATGTTGAGCATATCCTTAGGCATTTCTTAGCCATTTAAGTTTCCTATCATGAGAGTTCTCTGTTTAGATATGTATTCCATTTTTACTTGGGTAATTTTTTGTTTAAAATTTTATACACACACACACACACACACACACACACACAGTTTCTATAGTTCTTCATGTATTTTGTTTATTTACCCTCTACCGGATACATGGTTGGTAAATATCTTTTCATGTTCTGTATGCTGCCACTTTGACCAAAGGACAGTGTCTTTTGCCTTATAAAAAGTTCTCAGTTGCATGGGGTCCTATTTCTTAATTGTTGATCTTAGTGCTTGGGCTATCAGAGATCTGTTTGAAATGTCTTCCCTTGTGCCACTAAGTTCAAAGTATTTCCACTTCTTCTTCTATCCGGTTCGGTTTATTTCCCTTTATGTTGAAGTCTTTTATTTTTGAACAAGGTATGTACGGATCTATTTGTATTCTTCCACATATGGTTTGATCAGCACCATTTGTTGAAGATGCTTTTCTTCTGGTATGCATTTCTTCATTTTTTTATTGAAAATCAGGTGTCCATAGGTACATGAACTTATATGAGTCTTCAATTTAATTACATTGATGAACATGTCTGTTGTTATGCCAATACTACAGTTTTTATTATTATAGCTCCATAATACAACTTGAAGGTAAGAATCATGATATCTCCAGCAGTTCTTTTATTGTTCATTATTGTTTTAGCTGAGTTTTCTGTTTTTCCATATGAAGTTGAAAATTGTACTTTCAAAGTCTGTGAAGAATTGTGCTAAAATTTTCATGGATGCTTTACGAGGGGCTGCTTTATGAGGTATGGGTTAATACATTGATGGAACACTTTTAAAAATTGAGGGAATTGCCTTGAATCTGTAGATTGCTTTGGATAAAATGGCCATTTTTACTGTTAATCCTACCAATCCATGAGCATCAGTGATCTTTCCATATTCTTGTATCTTCTTCAATTTGATCTTCAAAAACTTGAAGTTTTTACTATACAAGTCTTTACTGGCTTGATTAGAGTAACCTGAAGATATTTAATATTATTTAAAGCTATTGAAAAAGGTGTTATTTTCCTGATTTATCAGTTCACTTGTCATTTATATATAAGAGTACTGCTGATATTTTTTAGCTAATCTTGACACAAGCTACTTTGATGAGAGTGTTTATCAGCTTCAGGAGTTCCCTGGCAGAATTTTTAGGGTTACTTATGTATACTATCACATCAACTCTTAACAAAGATACTTTTAAGTACTCCTTTCCAATCTGTATCCAATTCTTCTCCTTGAGTTGTCTTATTGCTCTAGCAAAGCCTTCAAGTTCTGTAGCAAATAGATATGGAGAGAATGGATAACCTTGCCTTATTCCTGATTTTATTGGAATTGCTTTGTGTTTCATTCAATTTATAAGTTGATGTTGACTATCGATTCATATAAACCTCCTTATTGTGCACAAGTATGTCCTTTATGAAGGAGAGGAGGGAGAGTGGAGATTTGCAGTTTGTTTCGCCTCCCTGCTTAGGTAGAATCCTTGCATGTCTCTCAGGCTCAGGCTCATGGATTTTCAGCTAGCATAAAGGATATGAAGATGAAATTACTACTATTAGCTATCTCATATTTCCATATTGGCATTATAGCTAAATTATAAGTTTATTTTGTTCAATAGTGATTGTTTCAAAATATTCAAAACAAGAGATTTTCTTGTAAAGTCATTATTCCTCTTCTCACTATAAAATTTTCCCAAATGCTTTCTTAGTGTTGGATTCTTTCTTTCTAGATAAACAAATGAGAACACGTATTTCCTAGCTTGCTCTCCAACTAATCATTACAGTGCAGTAATGAAAAGGAAAGGAAAGAAGTACTGGCATTTATTCAAAAGTTAAAATATTTGTGAAGAAATAGAGGTAAACCTACTACAAGCATCATGAATTCACTGGTGATACTTTTGAGAAATGCATGCAAAACAGTCCCAGTCTCACAGTGATGGATGGAAATTTCTAACCTATCTACAATGTATATGAATCCTGTTAGCTCAGTCGAAGAGAATATGTTTGTAACCTCCATAGTAAACTTTTATGGAAACAGACAAATTTTTGAACTGAATGGAACCTCTATCTACACAATACCTTTCAGTATTGTATAAATAATGAAAACATTGTTTAAACTCATAGGACCTCTGCATTTTCTATCTATCTATTTATTTTTCTTTCTTTCTTTCTTTCTTTCTTTCTTTCTTTCTTTCTTTCTTTCTTTCTTTCTTTCTTTCTTTCTTCTTTATTCCTTACTAACTTTGTTTCTTTCTTTTTTGAAACTGGTTATAATTACCCCGCGCCTGGAAGGCATCAGAGTCACAACTACAGAACCCCGAATCTCAGAAGCATCCTTTGATAAACAGTCTCTCTCTCTCTCTCTCTCTCTCTCTCTCTCTCACACACACACACACACACACACACACATACACACACACACACACACTGAAAAGGTAGATTCTCACTGAATCTTTACATGAGTAACAAGAGTAACTTTTCTTCTAATCACTGATCTTTTGATTTGCTCTGACAACTGATTTATCTGATATCATTCCAAAGGATCTTGTCAGTGCAAACCTTTGAAGTCTTTCCCGCCTTTTTGTCTACATATCAGTCTTTCCACTGGATTATATACAATATAACTTCAGTGAACCTTAGTCACTCTGTCCTTTATGACATAGCTATCCTTTCCACTATCAAAACCAACCTCTTACAGCATAGCCCCTGGCGGTAGCCCCTGATTCTAAGTCAGAATGCCTACCTTTACTGAAAGAAAAAGATTTCACTGAAAAAAAAAAGAATTTACAATTTTGGTTACAACATGAAAAGATAAATTCTCAATCTGTCTCAATATTTTGCTCAAGGAAACTTAAAAAAAGGAAGGAGAATCTAGGAAATATCTACTTGTTAATATAGCTGTGTGCTCCAGTTATTAAGACTGTTAGTGTTTCTTTTGGCAGAGAGGTCGGAGCTTTGGAGGTTGTCTATTATCACCACAGCATGGTACCTCCTGCAGGGTTCTTAATTCCTAGGCTCCACATACATTGTGACTTAATTTATATGCTGAAATTACAGGTCATCACAGCAGTGAATCCCTGCTTTCTAGCTGCGTGACCATGATACATCTATCTACTATGAACATGTTTCTTCATTTTTCGTATTCTGGCAATTATTTTGACATCATTTAACATAAGCTAGGTTTTTCTATTGTGTCAATGAGTAGATTCAAACGTTCCATACATGTAATGCTTTGTGTATGGCTTCTAAAAACACTATTCTTGAGTTTTGTCAATATTGCTTCTTATGTTAGTAGCTTGATGTTTTTTCAGTTCTGAGTCATAGCTCAGGCAATGAACAAGCACTTTGCTTACCCACTCCTTAATTGGCAGAGGGCTGTGGTGGCTGCTGCCTTCTACTAGGTTTTGCTCTTCTTTCCTGTTCTCTCTCTCTCTCTCTCTCTCTCTCTCTCTCTCTCTCTCTCTCTCTCTCTCTCTCTCCATATATATACAATTTCTTAACTATTTGGAGTCAAAACCTAGGAGTAGAAGTGCAAGACCACAATGTACATGTATATTTAACTTCTAAGGTAGTGCCAAACAGTTTGAAAACAACAAAGCCCACACACATATTTCTGAGTTAGTGACAGGCACTAAACTATTCACATTGGTATCCTGTCTAATCTTTCAACTCTGTGAGCCAGGTGTGTCTTCATCTCTGCTTTTAAGAAGTGTAAATTAAAATTTGGAGAGATTAGA
Source organism: Uromys caudimaculatus (assembly GCA_028551405.1). Taxonomy (NCBI): domain Eukaryota; kingdom Metazoa; phylum Chordata; class Mammalia; order Rodentia; family Muridae; genus Uromys; species Uromys caudimaculatus. The sequence goes on along the minus strand of JAPYYD010000038.1, from coordinate 1,908 downwards.
ATATGTTCTCAAAATTACTGTGTTAGTAAGTGAGACAGAGCATTTGAAGTCTGGTTCCCTTCAGGGATGAGGTAGCGAGCCCGAGGGGGGGAAGAGGAAGCAGACACTATTGGTACCACTAAAGAGCTAAATGCAGTTTCAAAGATCTCTTTTGAATTAATGATGCATCTTAAGTTATTCTTCAATTAGTAGGTCAGAGGGAAGTTTATTTTTATCTCTAGAAAAATATCTCAATTTCTCTGAAGTTACCCCTGACTAGTTACCCCTGACACACTAAAGCCAGAGGATCTGTATGTTGCAGGAGGATTTTATCCTGCAGCCCACAGAGGCCCTTCCTCAGCTCTGCTGTTTGCACAGGCCAGCATGCATGGCCACTACCCCACAATTAACCCATCTGAATTAGGCTTCCAATTACTATCTAAGGAAGCTGGCAGAACCCTCTGGGTATTCTTGATCAGGGACTGAGTTAAGCATACATTTACATGTAAATGGCCTCCTTTTCTCCTACTCAGCCTGCTAATGAAATATTTTGCATTGCCCCCCTTGCTGTTTTACACACATATTTTAAATGAGAAAGATGAAGGAGAAAAATTAAAGCAAAATCACACATAAAAATAGTCTTTGGAGAAAGTGGCACACCTTTCACTTTCCATTAATTCCTTATTCAATGGGTATTTGAGTGCCTCCCTCCCAAGCTGGAGGCTGCATTAGACACTAGGGAAATATCTGTGGTGACCCAATACCTGAGACATGCCCTCAGGAAGCTGCCTGGATTCTAAGGAAGCCAATTATTAAAGTAATGCTAACACAGATGCGGTATTTTGTTTTTTAATTTTTGAATTGTTAAATGAGGATGAAAAGTACAACTAGCCAGAAAACATTCACTAGACGTGTGTCAGACTTCGGCAAAAGCTAAAAGATTTCCCAAAGAAGGTACAATTTGGAACCTACTTACCCTCTGTGAATAGCCACAGTAAATGATGGGATCTGTCATTGAAAGCCCATATGTGCCAGGGACAGCCCTAAGCACCATAAAAGGATAATCTCCACTTTATGAGATGCAACAGCTGTTGTCCCATTATGTGGAGAGGGATGTAGAGCTGGGATTCAATCAGAAGCTGCCTGATTTTGAAACCCATACCTGTGAACATTGCAGAACCGCACGACTCTAATTGCTGTTCCTTTAGCTTTTCAAAAATCACTATATATGGAACAGGAGTGTTGCTCAGTGGGAGTATGTGCTTAGTATATATGAGGCTCTGTTTTTAACCCCAGGGTGTGTGCAAGCACAAGCATGGACACACACACACACACACACACACCACACATTTTTTTTTAAGTATACATTTTAGGACCTGGAGATGTGGCACAGAAATTAGGAACACTGACATTTCTTCCAGATGTGGTTCAATTCCCAGCACCCACATGTTGGCTTTCAACCTTTGTAACTCCAGTTCCAGGGGAATTCCATGCTCTCTTCTGGTCGACTCAGGTACTGCACACGTTAGATTATTTAAAGGTATTTGTAGGGGCTGGAGAGATAGCTCAGTGGTTAAGAGCATGAAAAAAAATGGGGAACAGAGCTAAACAGAGAATTCTCAACTGAGGAAATTCGCAGGGCTGAGAAGCACCTAAAGAAATGCTCAACATCCCTAGTCATCAGGGAAATGCAAATCAATGCAAGTCTGAGATTCCACCTCACACCAGTCAGAATGGCTAAGATCAAAAACTCAGGTGACAGCAGATGCTAGCAAGGATGTGGAGAAAGAGGAATACTCCTCCACTGTTGCTGGGACTGCAAGCTGGTACAACCACTCTGGAAATCAGTTTGGCGGACACTCAGAAAAATAGACATAATACTACCTGAGGACCCAGCTATACCTCTCCTGGGCATATACCCAGAAGATG
>JAPYYD010000037.1:56151-86231 GCA_028551405.1 Uromys caudimaculatus | reverse complement strand
CACACTAAGACTCATCAAAGAAAGAGAACTTCAGACCGATTTCTCTATATTTGTAGAGTTATTGGTCCTCTGTCTCCTCCACCATAAGGCTTTTTGCCACAGTGGGATGTGGGAAGTTGACTGAACTTACCCCATACCCTTTGCTAGGAGGGTGTTGGGCAGTAGGGAAGCTGTGGGACACTGCTCTAGGGGTGTTGAAGAGCAGTCTGAGGCTTGAGACAGCCAGAGATGGTTTTGGGCTCCCCGGACCTCTAGCAAGGATGGGGACATGTGTTTCTTAGGCTCTTGGACACCTAGGTGCCACTGAAGAGCGGACAACAGAGTGGATCTAATGTGGGCATTACTCATTTTTTTACTTGATTCTGGAGATGGGGGTGTTGCCTGATTGGCGTTCCTTAGAGAGTTAAGGTCAGTCTTGAGCCGTGGCTTAGTGGATCATGCAATTGTGGGTTTCCCAAATTGCTGATTACGCAAATACAGGCATGGATAAAGGAGGGTTTGGGTTAGACTAGGATAAGGGTTAAGGTGAGGGTTCAGGGTTTTAGTCAGTGTCAGTGTTAGGGTTAGTATTATGGAAATTTTTTATGAGTATTTTTCTGTATATGTCATCAAGTTTATCAGAGCTTTTTTTCTATATATACCTTCAACTTCATCAGAATTTTCTACATATGTCTTCAATTGTATAAAAATTTTTTGCATTATGTTTCTACCTGCCTTTCTGAGCTAGCAGGCTTTTACCACAGGGTCTGTCTCAAGAAACTTCATTTGGTAAAATCCAGCAATAGCAATTTTGTTTTGAAAACAACACCCCTCCTTGGCCTCTGCTTCAGCTCCTGCGTCCAAGTTTCTGCCCTGTTTTGAGTTCCTCTTCTGACTTTCTTTGATGATGAAGAACAATATAGTAGTGTAAGTAAACAAACACTTTAATCAAGAACTTGCCTTTGGTCATGGTGTTTCATTGAACATACATACACCCAAACTAAGGCACCAGGTAATCACTAAACCCTAAAGAGTTAGGTTTTCACTGGGTCCTGAAGCCTTCCAAGATTTTCACTAGTGTCTTAGGAAGAACTGCCATAGTCCTCTATGAGGACTTAGGTCCAAATAGGTTGTCATTGGGGTCTCAGGCTTTCCCTGTATTATCTCTGGGTGTTCAAGCCGTGCCCAGATTCTCACTGGGGGCTAAGGTATCACCCAGGATCTCACTGGTGCCTAATAAAGTTCTGAAGTGCTCAAAGTTCTATCAGTAAGTCAAGATGTTTTCTCCCTGTCTGAAGGTATTACTTATGTTCTGGTTGTCTCCTAAAACTTTCAAGAGATACACATGTGACACTAAGGTCTTCACCAGGTTCTAACTGGGATCTAAGGCCTTCCCATAAACTCATTGAGGCCTTAGGCCTGCCTCGGGTACAAATTGGATCTTATAACTTTCTACACTTTCTGACTGGGGCTTAATATTTTCATAGTTTCTCAATGCAGTCAAAGGCCATTTCCAAAGTCTTGTTTGAGGCATAAGGCTTTCTCTAGCTTCTCAGTAACATTGAGGGACTTTCATGTCTCCTTGAGGGACAAGGCCTTCCTTAGTTTCGCAGTAGGGTATAAAAACTTCCAGTTTCTCAATGTGCCTTAAAGCCTTCCCACATTGTGTCTGGGACTTAAGACCTTCCCTGTATTCAAGCTTTGTCATAAAGCCTTGTCCAGGTCCTCATTGTCCTAAGACATTACCCAGGGTGTCTACACTGTAGCCTAAATGTTTAACCAAGTTCTCAGAGTCTATCAAGGCATGAACATATTTGCATGCATCTATAGAGTTTCTGTGTGCTCTCACTGTGGCCTAAAACCTTTTACAGTTTTTCACTAGAGCTTAAGGCAATTCTTAGGTATTTAATATTGCCTAAGGCCATTCCTGTGTTCTCACTGGGTCTTATTGTTTCTTCACCCATTCTGCTTGGGACCAGTAGCCTCATCCAGATAAACCCTAGGGACTAAGGGCTTCCCAGGTTATCACTAGGGTCTAAGGAATCCCCAGATTCTCACTGGTGTATGAAGCCTTCTTCAGTTATTTTCTGAGACCTTAGGCCTGGCCAATCTTTTCACTGGGTTGTAAGAGCCATGACAAGTTTCTCACTGAAGTTTAATTACAAAGGGCACTGCTGGTTACAAGTGCCTGAAAAATTTACCAAACTCTTAAAACTTCTTTAGTCCTTTGACAGGATGTTTTGGGTCTAAAGGTCTTCCCCTGTGTTCTTACTGTGACCTCAAACTTTTGGCGGGTTCACAGTGAGTCTTAATGCTTTCTCCAGATTTTCATGGGATCGAAGTCCTTCTCCAAAGACTTATTTATCAAGGCCTTCGGCCTTCCCTGGGTCCTAAATGGGGCCTAAAACTTCCAACCAGGTCTTACCAGAGCTTAAGGTCTTTGAGGATTCTCACTGGGATCAAAAGCATTCTCCAAAGACTTATTAAGTTCTAACACATTGCCCAGGTTTTAAATGTCACCTAAAACTTCCTATAGATTTTCATAGGAATGTAAAATCATGACCCAGGGTCTCACTGAGGCCTAAATATTCCCCCAGGTCTCAAGGGTTCCATAAGTGCTTCTGTAAATTTTCACTGGTTTTTAAGGCCTTCCCCCATGTCTCAGTGTTGAAGTGGAAATTTCTGGTTTCTTTGGGGACTCAGTTCTGTCATGTGATATTTTGCTGAAGCAGACACAGGTGAGAGAATGATTTGCTGAAGCAGACATATGAAAGGTTGTGTGATGAGTAGAAAGAATACAAATATAATCCCACAGTGTGATAAAGACTCTTGCATTGTTTTGCCTTTTAGCACATTGCTGATCTTCCCTTGTCTTGACTTTATAGAGAGTCAGAAAACTTCTCATGATACTCAGAAGACTCCTGCTGAATGATGGAGCCTCTCAGATTTTTTCAGGATTGACCTGCCAGTGTTGATTCAGGTTTGGTGTTTGCTAGTGTTCTAGACTGCAGACAACAAAGATTGGAATAGCCCCAAGAACTACTTCCAAATGGGTCTGCAACCCCTATTTCCTAATTAACCTTTCTTTTCCCCTACCTTTTGTGGATGCTGTGTGAGAAGTAAGAGAAGTGTCAAAGAATCCATATTAAAATAGGTATTGAAAAATCTAAGCCAACACAGTATGACCTAAAACTTTCCACAGGTCCTCACTCTACCTTATCCTTCCAGGACACAAAGGGACCTAAGGCCTTCTACAAAGTCTCGTTCACACCCAAAAGTTCCGCAGGTTCTCACTGTTGTATAAACCTTTGACATGTTGTCACTGCAACTCAAGGTATTTCTCAGTGTCTCAGTGGGATGGAAGGTTTCCTACTGTTCTCACTGGATTTTAAAGCTTCATTAGGGTCTCATTGTTACTCAGGACCTTCTAAAGTAATGACTGTGAGCTAAGGAATACCTCTAGCTCTACTTGGATCTAAAATATTTGCCGAGGTTCTCACTGGAGCCTAAGGTATTACAAATGGTCTCACTTGTACCTAAATATTTGCAAAGTTCTCTCACATTCTACAAGGCCAGTGTCAGGCACACTTGGTCCATGATGTCCCCATGTTCTCACTGTTTCTAAAACCTTTTTACAGGTTCTCACTCATGCTACAAGGCCTTCCCCAGGTTCTCACTTGAATATAAGGCCTTCTCCAAGTCGCACTAGAGCCCAAGAACTTACCTAGTTCTCATTGGGGATTAAGGCCTTCCCACATTGTCACTCAATCTTAAAGCCTTATCCAAGTTCTTTCTAGACCCTATGGCATGCCTAAGATTTCACAGGTACCTTTAACGTCTCCCAAGTTTTTCTGAAGTCTTTGCCTTTGCCAAATTTTCATTGAGTCTGAAAGCTTTCCCTATCTTCTCACTGTGGCCTATAAGGTATCACAAATCCTCACTGGGCTATAGGCAATCTCCACACTCTCACTGTGGTCTAAAGACTTCAAGTCTCATTGAGGCCTTCTGCTTTCCCCACGTTCTCATTGGAGACTAAAACCTTCTACAGGTTCTCACTGGAAATAGCTTAAAGCCTTCTCCAGGTGCTAACAGCATGCTAAAGCTCTCCCCCAAAGTCTCATAGAGTCCCATCATCTTCCCTATATTCTCATTGTGGCCTAAATTTTCTTGTTCTTCTTCTTTTTTTTTTTTTAAATTTTCGAGACAGAGTTTCTCTGTGTAGCCTTGGCTGTCCTGGAACACCCTCTGTAGACCAGGGTGGCCTCGAACTCAGAAATCCACCTGCCTCTGCCTCCCAAATGCTGGGATCAAAGGCGTGCGCCACCACTGCTCGGCTGGCTTAAAAATTTCTACAGGTTCCTACTTGTATATAAGGCCTTCTCTGCACTTTTTAACACATTCCCACGCATTCAATATTCCCAAGAAAGACTGGGAAGCCAGATGCTGAGGTAATAGCTTGATAGCTTAGAGGACCAAACACCCACCTGACCTTCCTTCTTGGGAATGATCCCAAAAGGAAAAGGAAGTTGTCCTCCATGCTACCTTAAAAACGCCTGGAACTGAATGGCACCCCCTTCTATTTCCCATGTATGTCTCTGTCCATCCTCCTGTCTTCCCCTTACTATATTTTTTTTTCTGCATTCACTTCCTGTCAACTGGTTGCCTGCTCCTCTTTTTGATCTATGGCTGATTTTATTTAATCTTGTTTACACAAAAGAGAAAGTTCTTGGATTAAAGGTGTGCTCTAGAGCTGAGCCACACAAAAAATTTGAAACAGGTTTTTCCAGTATGCATGACAATCTTGGGGTTCACAATGTGATCAAACATCCTGCAAACATCCAGTGACAAACTGTGGAACTCTTAAGGCCTATAGGAGAGTTAGATAAGGCTTTACATTGAAATAAGCACCCGCAGAAGGTCTTAAAGCCCAATGAGAACAAGCAGAAAAATTCAGGCCACAGTAAGAACATATAGAATCCCTTCTTACCCAGTGAAAACTTGTCAACAGGGGCTGGAGAGGTGGCTCAGCAGTTAAGAGCACTGGCTGCTCTTCCAGAGGTCCTGAGCTCAATTCCCAGCAACCACAGGGTGGCTCACAACCATCTGTAATGGGATCCTCTTCTGGTGTGTCTGAAGACAGCTAAAGTGGGTCAGATGTCAGGTCCCAGGGCGCACAGTGGGTCAAGTACAGGTCTTCCATGTTACTGCCAATTCAAGGTGCAGGACCATCAGGTACTGAATGCTCAAAAGCAAAAATGAAGCCAGGAGCACCCGGCAAGGGAGTGGAACGCAGGACTGGAAGGATCCAAGGTTCTTTGCTGGGAAGGGGGCCTCAGGGGCCAGTTGCCTGGCAGGAAGGTAATGGAAGGTCCGCAGGATGATGACATCATAAGGCGAGTAGCTTCATGCTAAGCATGAATCTGCACTGGTTCTGGAGCCGCAGCATTGCATTTCTTGCCAGGAAGGGAAAGGAAGGGCGCAGGGTGATGATATCATAAGAGCTGAAGCCGGTTCTGGTTCCCAGATGGGAAAACTGTCCTGTGACAGTGACGTTTCAGAACTGTGTTTGCTGGTGGAAAGAGGGGAGGGACGCGAGGATGTGGACGCAGAGCGAACAAGTCATAGGTTTGCGCCAGGTACGGTAGGCGGGGCTTGTTCTGAATTCCAGAATCTACCTTGCATGTCCCTAGTTACTGAGCGAGAAAGTCGGGTAGTCACTTGGGGCCGCCATATTGGAGTAACGTCACAATCACACACACCGCCTAGGCAGGCTCCCGCCGCATCGCGATTGGCTCATAGGCTTTAAGTGACTGTCCCTTCTGGGGATTGATTGGAGGCACCTTCATCATTGAGATACTGTGGGCCAATGATGTGAGAAGGGGGAGGGACCTGGAATGGAGGGCGGGGCTTCCCAGGTGTACAGAGGAGGGCGTGGTCTCCACGATTCATAGGACTTCCGTGGGAGAGCATGGTCTGTAGCGAAGGGTGGGGCTGCGGGAGTCAGAAGCATAGTCATGTGACTCAATGTCGTACCCCCTTCCCCATTTGCTGGAGCAAGGCTTTTTCTAACACAGAGGGGGTGGGAGATAGGAATGAGAGGGCGGGGCTATGGGAGAAAGGTGGAGCCAGAGGCGTGAGGGGCCCGAGGTAAGGGGGACAACTGTCAATCACAGCTCCCAATTGGTCAGCAGTCAATGAGGAGAGACAGGAGGAGATTGTGGGGCTAAGGGAGAAAGGTGGAAGTGGGGGTTGAGGGCACAGGGCTAAGGGAGATGTCTGTCAATCACAGCTCCCAGTCAGTTGTTCAGCTGTCAATCATATTGTATTTAGTAAGCTTGTACACGTATGATCACGTATGTATTAATACATGTAAGTTTGTTTTCAGTCACTGGAATGACTGGCATCCACCTCTCTTTCTTGGCCTGTGGGTTTCTGGGTATTTATCACCTAGAGGCGGAGATCGTGCTGTGCATCCATGGGCGAGGCCTGCTGTGTGAAGTCACGGGCTTCACTGGTGCCTCTGCTGGGGCTCTGGTGGCCAGGGTGATGCTGACAGAGCCAGAGAGGAAAGAGGTGAGGGTGCGTGGGGGTCACAGTGGGATGTGTACATGTGTGACGTGTGTGTGACATATGTGTGATACATGCCATACAATGTAACATGTTTTACTCCAACATACATGTAATAAATGTGTACTATAGTGTACACACAGCACACAGTGTGACACATACTGCGTGCAATATAGTGTGTGTTCAGTGTGACTACATATTCGGCATGTGATATCCTGTGCGTACAACATAAGGTATAGTACAGACAGCATATAGTATGATCTATGTATTAAAGACATGGAACACACTTGTTTGACATACCTGACATGATTCAGTGTCCACACAACATACCCTGAAATACATTGAATATAAACTGCTGACTATGTAACACACATGTACTCTACTTACAATATACTATGTGATACGCACAGCATGTAACAGTAAATCGAGTATGAATGCAAGTCTGATCATGTGTCTGTGCATCATTTATGTAAATGCCTATGTACAGCATGACAGATAATATCCCTGACATAACACGTAATATCCCCTGTCAGAATATCAGTGCAGTGTGCAGGGATGTCACATGTGCGAGAACTAAACATGTTATATATTACACAGTGTGTGTTGTACATGTCATTACGTGTTGTCTACTGTACATAACATGTTATATGTTACATAAATATAAATGATAACAACACAAACAAGGCAGGCTGAAGCATGTAAACCATTGTATGATGCATGTGATACGCTGTGTGGTAAGTGCATGTTGTATAACATGACTACATGTGTTACATTTTCTTTATTACATAGTGTGTGTTACACACGTCATTGTATGTGTTACATTACATAAAAATAGAAGTGATAGTAACAATATGTTGAAGTGTGTAACTCCATTGTATCATACATGTGATACTACATACAATTTGAGGTCACACTTATATTACATATATATACGTGTTGCATCATATGTGATGCCTAACATCACGTATGGTACGTGTAGATACATCTGTGACTATACTGTTTTATGATTTATGACATCACATGATTGCATGTTGTGTAGTACAGTTCTATATGTCTTATATAAAATGATGAGTATTGTGTATAGAACACAAGATGGAATATAATAACATGTATGTCATAACACGTGGTACATTGTATCATACACATACATGCAGTGAGGTATAGATAATCACATGTAATATCTTATAATATAATATGTAGTATGTGTAATGCAGTGTAATGTGTATGACACCTAACATACATACCTTAAAGAACAAGCACATAACACCTACCATCATATGACCTCATGTAACATTATCTATAACACACATGGTATACAGCAGTGTGACTCTCCCCTGCAGGCATGTACCAGGTTCAAGTTTGCCTTATTGGAGGAGAGGAGGATGCAGGCACTGGGGCCCTCCATGCCTGGATACAATTTCATGCCCAGGCTGAGGTGGGTGTGACTGCACGCATGTTCTACCCAGAGCTAGACAAAGGAGTGTGCAGTGCCTGACTCTGTGTCCTCCCGTTTTAGTGTGCTCGTGAATCCATGTCCTTGCTTGTCCGTGTCCCCACATGTTCTTGTGTGTGCAGGGGCAGTATGAACTCCATCCTTCCCAAGCACGCCCACGAGCTGGTGCAAGAACAGCTGCAGGTGTCCATAACTGCCATGGCAGACTGACAAAACCACCTGGTGTCTGCCTTTGCCTCCAGGGATGACCTCATCACGGTAAGGGCATGTTCACATGGCTCAGCATGTCATGGGTGGAGTCATGTGGTTTAGTGACTTATGAGAGTGTTCATGTATTAAGCGTGTGTTCACATGTTACAGCTGTGTTCACATGTTGGGTGTGTGTTTAGGTGTTAGGGATGTGTTCACACAATTAGGGGTGTGTTTGCATGTTAGGTGTGTGTTCACACATTGGGTGTGTATTCACCCCACTCAGCGAGCCATGAGCATACTCACACTGCTTGTTGTGTCAGATTTTGGAGCACAGGTCAGCCATGTTCACCCGATTCTGCAGACAGCTCATTTCCTGGGTGCCCCTCAGTCATCACGTGTGATTGATATCAACAATCATTTTCATCTCTAACACAGAACCAGGAGGTGACACAGGGGATGTCCATATGCATGCACACGAAAGCTACAGGCAGGGCTATCCAGTTCTACAGGCAGGTGTGAACTCTTGGCTGATGTGTTGTCCTTTGTGTGTCCGTGTACATGCCTTCACATATTGGTCAGGGGAATTTGCCACTCAGGAACCATCTGACAGTGACACAGATGCTGAGGGTACATGCTATGGCCTGTTGCTCTGAGGAGGAACGGGTTACATCTGGTGTGTGTTTAAATGCAAATGTGGGAGTTGCTTCATTTGGTATGCAAAGGGTGACATGGCTTATTTGATTATACAGATAAGAGCATGTCTTAATTGACTATGCAGGTATGGGTGTGGCCTGATTGGTGTTCCTTACAGAGTTAAGGTCAGTCTTGAGATGTGGCTTAGTGGATCATGCAATTGTGGGTTTCCCAAATTGCTGATTATGCAAATACAGGCTTGGATAAAGGAGGGTTTGGGTTAGACTAGGATTAGTGTTAGGGTGAGGGTTCAGGGCTTTAGTCAGGGTCAGTGTTAGGGTTAGTTTTATGGAAATTTTTTATGAGTATTTTTCTGTATATGTTATCAAGTTTATCACAGCTTTTTCTATATGTCTTCAATTTCATCAGAATTTTTCTATATAGTTCTTCAATTTTATCAGAATTCTTTATATGTATACCTTCAACTTTTCTATATATAACTTCAACTTCGTCAGAATTTTCTACATATGTCTTCAATTGTATAAAAATTTTTTGCATATATGTTTCTAACTGCCTTTCTGAACTAGCAGGTTTTTACCACAGGGGCTGTCTCTTGAAACTCCATTTGGTAAAGTCCAGCAATAGCAAGTTTGTTTTGAAAACAACACCCCTCCTTGGCCTCTGCTTCAGCTCCTGCTTTCAAGTTTCTGCCCTGTTTTGAGTTCCTCTTCTGACTCTCTTTCTTAGGCCTGCCTCGGGTACAAATTGGATCTTATAACTTTCTACACTTTCTAACTGGGGCTTAATATTTTTCATAGTTTCTCAGTGTAGTCAAAGGCCATTTCCAAAGTCTTGTTTGAGGCATAAGGATTTCTCTAGCTTCTCAGTAACATTGAGGGACTTTCATGTCTCCTTGAGGGCCAAGGCCTTCTTTAGTTTCACAGTAGGGTATAAAAACTTCCACAGTTTCTCAATGTGCATTAAAGCCTTCCCACATTGTGTCTGGGACTTAATACCTTCCCTGTATTCTAGCTTTGTCCTAAAGCCTTGCCCATGTTCTCAGTGTCCTAAGACATTACCCAGGGTCTCTACTCTGTGGCCTAAATGTTTAACCAAGTTCTCAGAGTCTATAAAGGCATGAACATATTTGCATGCATCTATAGAGTTTCTGTGTGTTCTCACTGTGGCCTAAAACCTTTTACAGTTTTTCACTAGAGCTTAAGGCAATTCTTAGATATTTAATATTGCCTAAGGCCATTCCTGTGTTCCAACTGGGTCTTAAATGTTTCTTCACCCATTTCTCACTGGGACCAGTAGCCTCATCCAGATAAACCCTAGGGACTATGGGCTTCCCAGGTTATCACTAGGGTCTAAGGAATCCCCAGATTCTCACTGGTGTATGAAGCCTTCTTCAGTTATTTTCTGAGACCTCAGGCCTGGCCCATGTTTTCACTGGGTCTTAAGAGGCATGACAAGTTTCTCACTGAAGTTCAATTACAAAGGACATTGCTGGTTACAAGTGCCTGAAAAATTTACCAAACTATCAAAAGTTCTTTAATCCTTTGACAGGATGTTTTGGGTGTAAGGCCTTTCCACATGTTCTGTGACCTCAAACTTTTGGTGGGTTCACAGTGAGTCTTAATGCTTTCTCCAGATTTTTATGGGATTTAAGTCCTTCACCAAAGACTTATCAAGGTCTTAGGCCTTCCTCAAGTCCTCAATGGGGCCTAAAACTTCCAACCACATCTTACTGGAGCTTGAGGTCTTTGAGGCTTCTCACTGTGATTAAAAGTGTTCTCCAAAGACAGTAAGTTCTAACACATTGCCCAGGTTTTATAAGTCACCTAAAACTTCCTATAGATCTTCATAGGAATGTAAAATCATGACCCAGGGTCTCACTGAGGCCTAAACATTCCCCAAGGTTTCAAGGGTTCCATAAGTGCTTCAGTAAGTTTTCACTGGTTTTTTGGCCTTCCCCCATGTCTCACTGTTGAAGTGGAAATTTCTGGTTTCTTTGGGGACTTAGTTCTGTCATGTGACATTTTGCTGAAGCAGATACAGGTGAGAGAATGATTTGCTGAAGCAGACATATGAAAGCTTCATTAGGGTCTCATTGTTACTCAAGACCTTCTAAAGTAATGACTGTGAACTAAGGAATACCACTAGCTCTCCTTGGGTCTAAAATATTTGCTAAGGTTGTCACTGGAGCCCAAGAACTTACCTAGTACTCATTGGGGATTAAGGCCTTCCCAGGTTGTCACTCAATCTTAAAGCCTTTCCCAAGTTCTTCCTAGAGCCTGTGGCATGCCCAGGATTTCACAGGTGCTTTTAACCTCTCCCAAAGTTTTATGAAGTCTTTGCCTTTGCCAAATTTTCATTGGGCCTGAAGCTTTCCCTATCTTCTCACTGTGGCCCATAAGGTATTACAAGTCCTGACTGGGCTAAAGGCAATCTCCACACTCTACTGTGGTCTAAGGCCTTCAAGTCTCATTGAGGCCTTCTGCTTTCCCCAGGTTCCCATTGGAGACTAAAACCTTCTACAGGTTCTCACTGGAAATAGCTTAAGGCCTTCTCCAGGTGCTAACAGCATGCTAAAGCTCTCCCCCAAAGTCTCATAGAGTCCCAGCCTCTTCCCTATGTTCTCATTGTGGCCTAAAACTTTCTACAGGTTCCTACTTGTATTTAAGGCCTTCTCTGCTGTTTTTAACACATTCCCAAGCATTCAAAATTCCCAAGAAAGACTGGGAAGTCAGACAATGAGGTAAAAGTCTGATAGCTTAGAGAGCCAAACACCCACCTGACCTTCCTTCTTGGGAATGATCCCAAAAGGAAAAGGTAGTTGTCCTCCATGTTACCTTAAAAATGCCTTGAACTGAATGTCACCCTCTTCTATTTCCCATGTATCTCTCTGTCCATCCTCCTGACTCCCCCTTACTATATTTTTTTTCTGTGTTCACTTCCTGTCAACTGGTTGCTTGCTCCTCTTTTTCATCTATGGCTGATTTTATTTAATCTTGTTTACATAAAAGAGAAAGTTCTTGGATTAAAGGTGTGCTCTAGAGCTGAGCCACACAAAAAATTTGAAACAGGTTTTTCCAGTATGCATGACAATCTTGGGGTTCACAATGTGATCAAACATCCTGCAAACATCCAGTGACAAACTGTGGAACTCTTAAGGCCTAAAGGAGAGTTAGATAAGGCCTTACGTTGAAATAAGCACCTTCAGATGGTCTTAAACCCCCAATGAGAACAAGCAGAAAGATTCAGGCCACAGTAAGAACATATAGAATCCCTTCTTATGCAGTGAAAATATGTCAACCGGGGCTGGAGAGGTGGCTCATTGGTTAAGAGCACTGGCTACGATTTCATGACCAGGCTGAGGTGGGTGTGACCTCATGTGTGTACTACCCAGAGCTAGACAAGGGAGTGTGCAGTGCCTGATCCTGTGTACTCCCATGTTTCTGCGCTCGAGTATCTATATTCTCGCTTTTCAGGGTCCCCACGTGTCCTTGTGTGTGCAGGGGCAGCATCGACTCCATTCTTCCCCAGCATGCCCACGAGCTGGCGCAAGAACAGCTGCATGTGTCCTTCCCCACCATGGCAGACCAGCAAAACCACCTGGTGTCTGACTTTGTCTCCAGGGATGACCTCATCACGGTAAGGGCGTGTTCACATGGCTCAGCATGTCACAGGTGGAGTCATGTGGCATAATCTTTAAAAGACCCAGTCATCTCCAATATCATAAAAGAACACATACTGGAAAGAAACCTTATGAATGTAATCAATGTGGTAAAGCCTTTAAACTAAACAGTCAACTCTGAATACATAAAAGAACACACACTGAGCCGGGCAGTGGTGGTGCATGCCTTTAAACCCAGCACTTGGGAGGCAGAGGCAGGGGGATTTCTGAGTTCGAGGCCCGCCTGGTCTACAGAGTGAGTTCCAGGACAGCCAGGGCTACACAGAGAATCCCTGTCTTGAAAAACCAAAAAAAAAAAAAAAAAAAAAAAAAAAAAGAACACACACTGGAGAGAAAACTCATGAATGTAATCAATGTGGTAAAACATTTGCATGTCCCAGTGGTTTTCAAAAACATAAAAGAATACATACTGGAGAGAAACCCTATGAATGTCCTCAGTGTCTTAAAGCCTTTGTGTATCACAGTAGTCTCCGAATACATGAAAGAACACATAATGGAGAAAAACCCTTCAGATGTAATCAATGTGGTAAAATCTTTTCACAGCTCAATAGTCTCCAATATCATAAAAGAACACATACTGGAGAGAAACCCTATGAATGTAATAAATGTGGTAAAGCCTTTCCATATGACATAGTCTCCGAGTGCATAAAAGAACACATACTGGAGTGAAGCCTTATGAATGTAACCAGTGTGGCAAAGCCTTTGGATATCACAGTCATCTTCAGAGGCATGAAAGAACACATACTGAAGAGAAACCTTCTTAATGTAAGCAATGTGGCAAACCCTCTGTATGTCACAGTAATCTTCAAAGGCACAAATGAACTCATACAGGAGAAAACCTCAAAAATGTATTTAATATGGTGAAGGCTTTGCATGATTTTATAGTCTTCATCATCATGAAAGTACACATACTGGAAAGAAATTCTATGAATGTAGGCAATGTGGTAACATCTTTGTGTTATGGGACCCACTTGAATCCAACACAACTAAAAAACCAGTTTAATGTTGATGACAGTTTATTATATTCAAGCCATTACTGATCAATCAGGGCCACAGAACATACTCAGGAGCTGAACTTTAACCCTGAGTCAGAATAGTACCGGGCTTTAAAGCTTGAAAAACACTAACATCTGTGCCAAGCTACTGCAATGTTCTCCCACCAATCAGATTTAGGGCTAGGGATATTCCTTATGTTGTTGGTCTTTGTCAACTGATGCAGAATGTAGGTTTACAATCTAAAAATTATATCCATTTTCTCTTTGTGGTTAGAAGCAGGCACTGTGTTTTGGAGACCAAAAGATGCATAACAGAAGCTGTTGTTAGGAACAGTCAATGTGTTTTGGAAAATAGCACCATGGTTAGGAACAGTAATGATGTTTTGGGGAACAAAGATGAATGATTGGAAGCTTATCAGTTAATAGGAAATCTCCAGCTCCCTTATGTTCTGGGAACTTGAATTTAGTTTCACAACATGATTAAATGAAGTCTGATAACAAAATGGCTATACTTTGGACAATTTTCTTTTACTTGTTCATAGCATTTGCAAATTACACCCATCTTTGAATACATAAAAGAGAGAAGCCCTATAAATGGAGTCAATATTAAGAAGCCTTTTCTCAGAACAGTTATTAACAGATGTATAAAAGAACATATCCTGGCAAGAACCCCTACAAATGTAATCAATGTGACAAAGCCTTTTCATAACACAGTTACTTACGACTAGATAAAAGAACACGTACTGGAGAGAAACCCTATGAATGTAAGCAATGCAGTAAAGCCTGTACATATAGCAGTAGTTCATGTACCAGAAATCATGAGAAAAAGCCATACTGCAAAGAAACCCTACAAATGTAGCTTTGCATTTCATAGTGTCTTTATTCACTATCAAAACCCCTAGTGTGTAATCAATCTGTTAAGGCTTTACACATCAGAGTAGTGTTTAGGGACCTGAAAGAATTCATACTGTAGGGATCTATAAGGATTGTATAAGAACTTTAGCCAACATACTTCAGTTGCACAAGATTATTCTGGAGAAAACATGACAAGTGTCAACAATCCAAGATATTCCTCTTTACTTTATTTGTACTTGTAAATTCCTATGCACAGTGAATCTAAAGGATAAGATAGCCCTTTTAGATTATCAATTACATGAAATAATTCATCCAGATGTAAAAGTTTATGGGTGTGCATTAGTGCCTTTTATATTGCTATAATAAAACATAATGCCTAGGGCAACTGATAAAGAAGTTTAATTTGACTTATGGTTTGAGAGGGCTATGGGATCACCATGAAAGTGGCAGTGGAACAAGTATCACACATGACAGCTAAATGAGGAAGCTGAACCTCACATGCTTAATATGCAGCATGAATTAGAGTCAGACCTAAAAATACTGTGCAGATCTAAACTCTTAGGTTGACTGCAAGGGATGTGTTTCCCTTCAGCAGGGCATCATTTCTGGAGTCTTGCCAAAAAAATAATACCAACTGAGCAGCATTGGTTTCTCTAACTTCGCACATATGTGCTTGCGTTCTGTTACCATTCATGATGAAGAAAAACCATAGGTAAAGTTTTAGGTGCCTTAACACCCGAGTTAAAGGAATGAATGCTTACATGAGAAAGACATTCATGAGTAAAAATTATTTGTTTAAATTTTCATTTTAATTATGTGCTGTGTGTGTCTGTGTGTGTGTGTGTGTGTGTGTGTGTGTGTGTGTGTGTGTGTGTGTTGATTCCCTGGGATCTTCTTGTAGAAGGAATGACAGGGATATGTCAAAAACATGACCTTGGAGCCGGGCAGTGGTAGTGCACACCTTTAATCCCAGCACTTGGGAGGCAGAAGTAGGAGGATTTCTGAGTTCGAGGCCAGCCTGGTCTACAGAGTGAGTTCCAGGACAGCCAGGGCTACCCAGAGAAACCCTGTCTCAAAAAACAAAAACAAAAACATGACCTTGATCCTGAGAATAAACTTATCTTAACTGCTTGGCCATGTCTTTAACCCTGTAAATATTTTAAAGACTTGATATTATCACTGTGATGCTAGGAAGTAAGAAAGAACTCATACAAGAGAAATATACTTTTCAAGTAAGGGTGTCTATGAAAGGGTGGTAGATGGTTGGTCCTCATTTTATTTTTCATATTTTCACAAAGTCCTTTGAGGTGATGTTTGTCATCAAACCTGGCTTGTATGCCTGTAATTAGTCAAGGCAGTATCTGAACTCTTGATTCCCATGTAGCAGCCTTCTGGATACAAGTCCAAAAGTAGTAGATGTACCGCGAACATGTCTTGTTTTGTCAACTCTTTTTTTAAATAATGTTAGGATTAAAATGCTTAATAGAAGAGAATATAAGAAACACTAAAGCCTCATATGTGTATCCAAAGTAGCCCTTTCATCTATGAGTTAGAGATGTAATAAATTAGGATAATCAGCAATCAACTGTATATCTCACAACACAGTTTGATGTGCTGTGGATATGTATACGTTACTTGATGTTCTATGCTTCATGTTCCCATTAGTTACCATTTGGCACTTCATTTTGAAGTACCACCTTCTATTCAAAATATCTAGAGATGCTATATAACTCAACAGCCAGGAGATTTTTTTTTAAGTTTCTGTGTGTGTGGGTGTGTGTGTGTGTGTGTGTGTGTGTGTATGTAAAACACAATTATGGGTTTGGGGGCCATGACAGATAGGTGGAGAGTAGAAGACAACTTTGTGGGGCCTACTTTGGCCATCTTTATATGATGATCATGGACAGGATGCCATCTTTGAACACCCCAGACTTCCCACGGTGTCATCTCACTGATGTTCCAATAAGATTAGTTGACATGGGACTGGAGAGATGGCTCAGTGGTTAAGAGCACTGACTGCTCTTCCAGAGGTCCTGAGTTCAATTCCCAGCAACCACATTGTGTCTCACAACCATCTGTAATGGGATCCGATGCTCTTTTCTGTGTGTCTGAAGACAGCTACAGTGTACTCAAATAAATACGTCTTTAAAAAAATAAAATAAATAAAAAAGATGTTCTAAAAAAAAAAAGATTAGTTGACATAATACATCAGTAAAATATTGTCTTCTTTTTCAGATTATAAGCATATTGTCATCTAAGGATGGAGGAAAACAAGAGAAATTGAATAATAAGTTCTATTTGCAAATGAAAATGATATACTGCTCTTTTTGGGGGGAATATATTCATTTATTCTGGGTGTAAACACTTGTCCATAACATTTTCTCAGAACTACAAATGAATACTAGAGAATGCTCTCAGTGGGTAATATTGCTACCTACTAAGCCTAATGACCTGAATTCAATCTTTGGGAGACTAATATTAGTCCTACAAATTGTTATCTTATTTCTACACTTGGTCTGTAACATATGTATACCCACACACCAGCTCATAAATGCTCATACATAAATGATTTTTAAGCCCAAATGACTCCCTGGATTTTATCTCTAGAATTCACATAGATGAAGTAGATAATAGACACCAATAACTTGTTCTCTCCCTGCCACATGAGCACCACGGGACAAGTGTGTGCACACAAGCACATTTCAAACATTTTTAAATGGATGAAATTAACAATGCAAAGAAAATAACCCAATTATTGAGAACATATGAAATGACTAGCCAGTTTAAATGATTATTGTAGAATTTCAAGAAGTATTACTTTTCATCCAATCAATGATGGTTTCTTTTCAAATCTTATTTTATCTTTTCATTCTCTGGTTCAAAAATATGTCGTTTTCAAAATTATAAGCTGTTCTTAGAGGTGCATCCCTGTAATCCCATCACCAGGGGGGCAGTGGCAGGCCAATTTCTGAGTTTGAGGCCACATTGGTCCACATAGTGAGTTCTAGGAGAGCCACAGCAATGTAGAGACATCTTGTCTCAAAGTTTCCAAAAGGAAAGAGTATATCTTGAATTAATCATGCTTTTTTGTTATTTTTACTCACCTTAGGAGAATTATCCTAGCAATGAAATTAAGCAATGTGTAGAGTTTTCACAGAGGAAATCCAGTGAATCCAACAAGCATTTAGCAGGGACTTTATCACCATCAAATGATAGGAGACAGAGGAATAATGGAACATCTCTATTCTTTCTCTTATGTACTGTGTAGAAGCATCACTTGTCAATAAACACCTGATGGCCTATTAGCTGAGGCAGGAAAAAAGAAGGTGGGACATCTGATAGAGAGTGGAACTTAAGTGATAGAGTCATATGTGGGAGATTCCACCTGGGCTTGGAGGAAATAGACACATGAAGCTGAGGAAAGGTAACTACCCATGTGTCAAACAGACTAGAATAAACAGGTTATATAAGTTATAAGATAATTAGGGAATGAGCCAAATCTTATGGCCTAGGCATGTATTCTGGGAACAAAGAGGCTGGCTAGAAAAGCTCATGGTTACAAATGGTGCCCAACGTAGGGCAGAGAATCCAAACTTTTAAGATCCTAGCTTAGAGTCTGAGAACTCCTGGGTGGAAGACAGGGATTTTAGCCAAGGAGTGGGAAACTCCAGAGGCTGGGCAGAAGACACCTCTAAAAACAAACAAGCAATCTTTCTTTGTAGAAAAGCTGGATCTTCTGGCGCCTCAAGTCAATTCCTAGTCACAGCTGTTTTAACTAGAGGCCCACGAGCTAACTCAGCTGGTGGCCTGTTGTCTCTCAGCCTGGAGCTTTCCTGTACTTCCCAGGCAGGGCAGAGGGACCGAACAGTCTGGGCTCCTGAGAAACCAATGAGCACCTGTGGGAGAAGCCTGCAATGGCCCAGAACATGTTCCCTAAGGCCTGGAGCCACTTTCCAAGTGTGGGTGGAAGTCAAAAGGTAAACAGCTGCTCCAAGCCATAAAACCAGCAAGGGCTGCCTACTAGACCAATACGAGGGGGCAGAGCTAGCCACCATAGACATGTGCCTGCCTGAGGAACCAGTAAATACACAGAAGGATGAAAGGAACATTTCCCAGTGCTGCAGCAAGACAGAGGGGGCTGAAAATCTAGCTCTCCTACTTGTGCCTCAACTCAGTTTCTAGGCACAGCTTTTTTAACTAGATGCCCCTGAGCTAACTGAGCTGGTGGCTTGAAGTCTCAAGCCATATGTGTAAGTTTGAAAACAGTAGATATAAGTATTTAGTTGAAAATAATCAAATAAAATCTTTCAAGAGAGAGATAAATAATATTAAAAAGATTTCCCCAGCCAGGCAGTGGTGGTGCACACCTCTAATCCAAGGACTTGGGAGGTAGAGGCAGGTGGATTTCTGAGTTCCAGGACAGCCAGGGCTACACAGAGAAACCCTGTCTCAAAAAACCAAAAACCAAGACAAAACAAAAAAGATTTCCCCAAACAAATGATTTTAGAGTAAATTTAAAACGCAAAAAGACATTTAAGTTTAGAAAACAATGAGAGAAATAAATAAATACCCATGGAAAATAAAGTCTCCAAAGAAAGGAAAGAGAATGAAAAGGTGTCTATAATAAAGAAAGATATAGGCGGGCAGTGGTGGCACACATCTTTAATCCCAGCACTTGGGAGGTATAGGCAGGTGGATTTCTGAGTTCGAGGCTAGCTTGGTCTACAGAGTGAGTTCCAGGACAGCCAGGGCTATACAGAGAAACCCTGCCTCGAAAAACCAAAGGGAAAAAAAAAGTAATTGAAAAAAAAAAGAAAGATATAGAAAAATAAAATGAATTTTCCAAAGTATGGAGAGATTAAAAAAGGAAATATTTTCCATATTAAAAATGGAAAACACAGTAAAAAAAGGCACTTGGGCTCCATATAGTTCTGTTTTGACTCTCTACACAAAAATAGTATGTTCAGTAATGATTACAAATTTATATGTTCTTTTAAAGAGAGATCAGAATAAATCAGACATAGAAAAGGAAAAGACTAAAATATCAAATGCTAGATTGTAGGCCATAGAACAGATATTAGAGAATTCATTAAATAAGAATAAAAAAATCTCCAAAAGAATCCACTCTTGAACCTACAACCATGAGAGAAAAGATACTTCCAGGTGAGGAAACTCCACAAAGACCTTGGGAATTAAAATGGCATTCCATACAGATGAAATACTCTGAGTAAGAATCCAGGTTCTGCCCAGTGATGCTAACTTAGAGCAATGTCATACAATAGACTATGTGTTTTATTTTATAGACTTTGCAGAATTAACATATATCAATGAGCAAACTGGTTTAAGTTTTGAAAAGGCTGATTTTGAGATTGCTCATTTACTAGAGCTGATGACAATCTTGGAAATGTCTTTGATGATTAAAGCTGTCAATACTCCAGCAACAACTTTTTAGACATTAGAGTATAAAACATGTTACTGGCATATTGTACAATCCTATGGGACAAGCAAGCAATTATAGAGAAATAGACTTCAATAGACAGGACTTCAAAGGAAACATTCATAGAATAGAAAGGGGCTAAGGAATCTCCCAGAAATAGAGTAAATGATGCTTTATTAACTTTACATTTTTCAAGTGCCAATGAGACAGCACAGCTGCAGTGATAACCTCAGAATGAAAGGCAGGAACTGTGTTGTATTGAAGAGGTTTTGTATTGCTTCCACAGGAGATGAAAAACAGGATTATTTTAAGATTAATAAAAATCAGATTTGACATTCCAGGTCTTACACTCTTTCCTTGTCCTGGCAACTACTTAGAGCTGTCAATGGCAGTGCCTCCAGGCCCACTCTTGGTGGTCTCCAATTGGACCTTATAACTCCTCAGTTACAACTGTGTCATCTGGATGACCTGCCTGGCTGGTAGGAATAAGGATATTCTAAAGAGATGTTTATATCTCTACTTTTGACCAACATCTAGTGAAACAGTAGATCCCATAAAATTAGGATTTCCCTAGATTTCATTCTGGGAAAAGATTGATTCATCCAGATAATAACTTCTCTGCTGACTAAACATTTACCTCATTATCTGAATACTTTGCAGGAGAAAAAGCTAAGATCAGGGAAGGATTTATGGATGTGAAAGAAATTATATAACTTGCTTACCTTCCTTGTTTGTGTATATCTCTTGACTTTTATCTAAACCATTTAGGAACCCAAGGATAGATTAATTACCTCATATCTTTATCTGTGTTCCAAATTAGTCACACTAAATATGTTAATATGTTTTCAATTTTTATTAATTACTTGCTGCTTTTTAAAGCTTTTTTTTTAAAATAAGAAGTTATTTTATTTACATGAGTACTCTGTAGCTAACTTCAGACACACCAGAAGTGGGAATCAGATTCCATTACAAATGGTTGTGAGCCACCATGTGGTTGCTGGGAATTGAACTCAGAACCTCTGGAAGAGCAGTCAGTACTCTTAACCGCTGAGCCATCTTTCCAGCCTGCTTTTTTATCTTTTCGATTCTTTTCTTTTTATTTTAAAGAATAGTCTCACTAAGAATCTCTGGGTGGTGGATCATAGATGAGGAAGACTCAAAATCTGTCCGAACTCCGGGAGTAACTGGGACCAGTGGGATCCAGGGTCCCAGGAACCCGGCCAAACCAGTGGCATGGGTTCCTTCAGGTCTGGGCCAGTGCCCTGAGCAGAACTTGAGCACGAACTCTTCAGCCAGTCCCACAACACCCAGAGGAAGGTCAACTCCCAGGTGTTCTAACACATCCAGGATCCCAGGATCCCAGGAGCTTGGTCACACCAGGATCTCAAGGTCACAGAGGTAGCTTGACTCCCAGGAGCTCTGTCACACCCAAGATCTCAGGATCACAGGATCCCAGAACCACAGGACTAGCTGTGACTGGGAGTTCTGACACAATCAGGATCACAGGAAGGACAGGTTCCAGTCAGATATAGTGAGTGCAGGTAGTACTAGAGATAACCAGATGGCAGGAGTAAAGTGTAAGAACATAAGCAACAGAAACCAAGGTTGCCTGACATCATCAGAACCCAATTCTCTCACCATAACAAATCTTGGGTACACCATCACACCGGAAAAGCAAGATTTGGATCTAAAATCACTTCTCATGATGATGATCTAGGACTTTAAAAAGGACATAAATAACTCCCTTAAGGAAATACAGGAGAACGCAGGTAATCAGGTAGAAGCCCTTAAAGAGGAAACACAAAAATCCCTTAAAGAATTACAGGAAAACACAACCAAATAAGTGAAGGAATTGCACAAATCCATCCAGGATCTAAAAATGAAAACAGAAACAATAAAGAAATCACAAAGGGAGACAACTCTGGAGATTGAAAACCTAGGAAAGAGATCAGGAGTCACAGATGAAAGCATCACCAACAGAATACAAGAGATAGAAGACAGAATCTCAGGTGCAGAAGATACCATAGAAAACATTGACACAACAGTCAAAGAAAAATGCAAAATGCAAAACAATCCTAAAAAAAAAATTCAGGAAATCCAGGACACAATGAGAAGACCAAACATAAGGATAATAGATATAGAAGAGAGTAAACATTCCCAACTTAAAGGGTCAGTAAATATCTTCAACAAAATTACAGAAGAAAACTTCCCTACCCTAAAGAAAGAGATGCCCATGAACATTCAGGAAGCCTACAGAACTCCAAATAGACTGGACCAGAAAAGAAATTCCTCCCGTCACATAATAATCAAAACACCAAATGCACTAAACAAAAAAGAATATTAAAAGCAGTAAGGGGAAAAAGGTCAAGTAACACATAAAGGTAGACCTATCAAAATTACACCAGACTTCTCACCAGAGACTATGAAAGCTAGAAGATCCTGGGCAGATGTTATAAGAGAACACAGCCCAGACTAGTATACCCAGCAAAACTCTCAATTACCATAGACGGAGAAAACAAGATATTCCATGACAAAACCAAATTTACACAATATCTTTCCACAAGTGCAGCCCTAAAAAAGATAAGAGATCGAAAACACCAACACAAGGAGGGAAACTACACCCTAGAAAAAGCAAGAAAGTCATCTTGCAATAAACCTAAAAGAAGATAGCCACACAAACATAAAAATAACATCAAAAATAACAGGAAGGAACAACCACTATCACTTAATATATCTTAACATCAATTGACTCAATTCCCCAATAAAAATCCATTGACTAAGAGACTGGATATAGCCGGGCAGTGGAGGCACTTGCCTTTAATCCCAGCCCTCGGGAATTAGAGGCAGGTGGATTCTGAGTTCAAGGCCAGCCTGGTCTACAGAGTGAGTTCCTCAGAGTAAAAGGTTGGAAAACTATTTTCCAAGGTAATGGTACCAAGAAACTAGCTGGAGTAGCCATTCTAATATCGAATAAAATCAACTTTCAACCAAAATGTATCAATAAAGATAAGGAAGGACACTTTGTACTGGTCACATAGAAATATTTGAGGCATAACTTCAACAAGTAGTATAGGTATCTGATGAAACTCAATGTAATGGCCTTGGGAAATGCAAAGGAATGCTGCTCTTTGCTCAGATTGAAGCTAACATATCTTCAAGGGAGAACATTGGACGTATTAGAATTTAATGGTCACATTAGATGGTAGGTCCTGTATATTTTAGAAGACTAATATTTATTTTCTCTGAATTTAGTCAGGAGTTGTCAACTTATTTATAGTTGAGTGTAACAGTAGTAAGGTTTTCAAAACCTACTGAAAACAAGTAACATTAAATGTGTTATGAGAAAAAAAAAAAAGAATATCTGGTTGGTCTGGTACTCAGTATATAGACGAGACTGTCTATGCTGATCAGAGAGATCTGACCACTTTTCCTGCAGAGTGCCTGCATTATAAGTAGGAATGTCACAACTAGATAATTGAGTTCTTTTAATTGGTTTATTGAGGATGTGTGTCTGAGCCTGGCTAGTTAGGATAACCATGACAGAGGCTCTGGTCCTAACTATAGTAACAGAAGAAGGTTCCCATCAAGTACAGACCTCCTATCTTAAAAACCACTGTCTTCCAGCTATGGGCAATATATTTTGTTTTAGTCATTGAGTCTGTTATGACCCATTTAGGGCAGAACCTGTCCTTTTTCTACAGTTGCCAAAAAGCAGACTCACAGAGACAAGCGGTTTTTCAACATACATGATTGTACTTGCTCATCTTACTCATCCCATTATTTTAATGACTCACTAAATGAAGTTTAAGCCATTTAATCCAAATATGGTGTCCCAGGCCTGTAACATGGTGCTGAAAACTAGATGCAGTAATTTCAAGATTTCAAAGTCATCTAAGTTAAGTATGGTCAATGGAGTAGGAGGCCCATGAAACAAAAGCAGACTGTAACTGACTCAGGCCAATGTCCATCATCATCCTTGTAGCTCCAGAACTTCAGGGCCATGGCCCCAGCAAGTGTTAGCTAAGGTACTTACCATCCCACGTTTTCCATTATTGATAATGTTTGCTGTCCATGGCAACCTTTGAACTCACTTCCGTTGTTTATTAAATAATGGAATTCTCTTGTAAGTGGAAGAATTAGCCTTAGTCAAGGATGAGCTCCCTAATTGCATATCCAATTCCAGGTGCTCATCCTTGAAGCCATATACACACAACCAACAGAAATGAACTCATCAGGTTTATCCCTATATTTGTGCATATTTATTCATTCATACATAAGGAATAAATTGAAAGGAAGAATTTAGGAAGAGAAAAGACAAGGAAGAGGAAAATTATGTAATATATTTTAATATTTATAAAGATAAATTTTAATTAGAAAGTGTACAGACAGCATATGAAGTCCTCCAATAAAAAGACATAGGCTAACCGACTATAAAAGACTACATAAACAGGATCCAATATTTTGCTGCATACAAGAAATGCATCTCACTGTTAAAGACAAACACTACCTCAGAGTAAAGGACTGGAAAACAATTTTCCAGGCAAACGGACCCAAGAAACAAGCAGAAGTAGCCATTCTAATATCACACAAAATCGACTTTCATCCAAAGGTTATGAAAAAGGTAAGGAAGGACACTTCATACTGATCATAGGAAAAATCTACCAAGAAGAAATCTCAATTCTGAACATCTATGCTCCAAATGCAAGGACACCCACATTCATAAAAGAAACTTTAGTAAAACTCAAAGCACACATTGAACCTCACACAATAATAATGGGAGAATTCAACACCCCACTCTCATCAATGGACAGATCATGGAAACACAAACTAAACAGAGACACATTAAAACTAACAGAAGTTATGGACCAGGTGAATTTAACAGATATGTATGGAACATTTCATCCTAAAACAAAAGAATATACCTACTTTCAGAACCCCATGGTACCTTCTCCAAAACTGACCATATAACCAGTCACAAAAGAGGCCTCAACAGATACAAGATTGAAATAATCCCATGCATCCTATCATATCACTATGAAATAAGGCTGGTCTTCAATAGCAATGAAAACATCAGAAAGCTCACATATACATGGAAGTTGAACAATGCCCTACTCAATGATAACTTGGTCAAGGAAAAAAAAAGAAAAAAATTAAAGACTGTAGAATTTAATGGAAGTGAAGGCACAATATATCCAAATTTATTGGACACAATGAAAGCAGTGCTAAGAGGAAAACTCATAGCTCTGAGTGCTGGAGAGAGCATACACTAGCAGCTTAACAGCACACCTGAAACCTCTAGAACAAAAAAGAAGCAAATACACCAAAGAGGAGTAGACAACAGGAAGTAATCAAACTCAGAGCTGAAATCAACCAAGTAGAAACAAAAAGAGCTATACAAAGAATCAACAAAACCAGGAGCTGGCTCTTTGAGAAAATCAACAAGATAGATAAACCCTTAGCCAGACTAATCAGAGGGCACAAAGACAGTCTCCAAATCAACAAAATCAGAAATGAAAAGGGAGATAACAACAGAAACTGAGGAAATTTTAAAAATCATCAGATCCTACTGCAAAAGCCTATATTCAACAAAACTGGAAAATCTGGATGAAATGGACAATTTTCTAGACAGATGCCAAATACCAAAGTTAAACCAGGATCAGAAACCATCTAAACAGTATCTAAACCCTTAAACTCCTAAAGAAATAGAAGTAGTCATTAAAAGTCTCCCAACTAAAAAAAGGCCAGGGCCAGATGGGCTTAGTGCAAAATTCTATCAGACCTTCAAAGAAGAACTAATATCAATACTCTTTAAATTATTCCACCAAATAGAAACAGAAGGAACACTATCCAATTCCTTCTATGAAGCCACAGTTATGCTGTATAGTCTCCCTTGGAGATGGAATGGTTTCTGTCTAATAAGGAACTTGACACAATTTCTTTAAGGGAGTTATTTCCTTCTTAAAGTCTTCTATCATCATCATCATGAGAAGTGATTTTAAATTTGAGTCTTGCTTTTCTGGTGCGTTGGGTCATCCAGGACTCGCTGTGGTGGAAGAACTGACTTCTAATAATGCTAAGTTGTCTTGGTTTCTGTTCCTTATATTCTTTCCCTTGCTTTTTGCCATCTGGTTATCTCTGGTGTTAGCTGGTCTTGCTCTCTCTGACTGTGGCTTGTCCCTCTTGCAAGCCTTTGCATCAGTACTCCTTGGAGACCAGCTTTCTCTGAGAGGAATTTTGGTTTGGAGAGCTGTGACGTACAGGGTCAGCTCTGGGATGCAGACAGAAACCTGAAGGATCCTGTCCTCAGCTGTTCCTTGGTTCTGGTGTCTTGATGACTCTGCGAGGGTCCCTCTTGATCGAGGAATATGAAGAGAAGTGGTGGTCTTCCTGTGCTTGAAAGTGTGTCGACACTTCTGGGAGACCAGGTCTTTCCTGGCACTATTTGAGTATGGAGCTCTGTGTCACAGGATCAGCTCCCTGGCCACAGAAGGAAACATGAAAGCCACTCCTCAGCCCCTGTGTTCTTAGGGTTCTGGGTTGTTCCCTCTGAGCAGAGGTGCTGTTCTTACCCCCAATCATAGGCTTGTCCATACTCTTAGGAAGCTAGCTCTTTCCCTGCACTATTTGGCTATGGAGCCCTGTTGAACAGACTGATGTCCCCGGCCACAGATGAAAACTAAAAGTCTCCTGTCCCAGGCTGCTTGTAGGTCCGTGTGTCCTGAGAGTTCTGGGCAGGTCCTTCTGAGCAGAGGTGTGGGCCTTATCCCTACTCACAGGCTTGTCCACACTCCTGGGAGGCTAGCACTTTCCCTCCAATATTTGGATATGGTCCTGTGTGGCACACTCCATGTGATTTCTTTTGTGTATGTCTAAAGCACTATGACAAGCAAAGGCTTTACCACATTGATAACATTCATGATGCTTCTCTCTTGTATGTGATCTTTTGTCATTTCAGATGACTGTGACTGCAAAGGCTTTACAACCCTGATACATTCATAAGGTTTCTCTCCTCTATGTGTTCTTTGATAATAATGGAGACTATAAAGTTGTGAAAAGTCTTTACCACTTTGATTACATTCAAGTGGTTTCTGTCCAGTATGGGGTCTTTTACGTTTTGGAGACTAGTGGGATATTCAAAGGCTTTACCACACTGACCACCTTCATAAGGTCTCTTTCTAAAATGAATTCTTTTATGCTTTTGGAGACAATAACTTTGTGAAAAAGGTTATACCACATGGATTACATTCATAATGTTTCGGTCAAGTATGTATTCTCTTATGTCTTTGGAGACTTCTCCCTGGTGAATAGGCTTTACCACATTGATTGCATTCCTAAGGTTTCTCTCCAGTGTGCATTCTTTCATGTCTTTGGAGATGACTGGGTCTTGCAAAGGCTTTACCACATTGATTACATTCATAAGGTGTCTCTACAGTATGTGTTCTTTTATGTCTTTGGAGACTACTGTGGCATGAAAAGTCGTTACTACATTGATTACATTCACAAGCTTTCTCTCGAGTATGTGTTTTTTTTTTTTTTTTGGTTTCTTTTGAGACAGGGTTTCTCTGTGTAGCCCTGACTGTACTGGAACTCATTCTGTCGACCAGGGTGGCTTCGAACTCAGAAATCCACCTGCCTCTGCCTCCCAAGTGCTGGGATTAAAGGCGTATGCCACCACTGCCTTGTGAGTAGGTGTTCTTTTATGTCTTTGAATACCACTGTGATCCGAAAAGTTTTTACCACATTGATTACATTCATAAGGCTTCTCTCCAGTGTGACTTCTTTTAAGATATTGGAGATGACTGGGTCTTGCAAAGGCTTTACCACATTGATTACATTCATACGGTTTCTCACTGATATGAGTTCTTTTATGTCTTTAGATACCACTGTGATCCGAAAAGGCTTTACCACATTGATTACATTCAAAAGGTTTCTCACCGGTATGAGTTCTTTTATGTCTTTGGATACCACTGTGATTCGAAAAGGCTTTACCACATTGATTACATTCATAAGGTTTCTCTCCAGTATGAGTTCTTTTATGATATTGGAGATGACTGGGTCTTGCAAAGGCTTTACCACATTGATTACATTCATAAGGTTTCTCTTCAATATGTGTTCTTTTATGTCTTTGGCGACTACTGTGATTTGAAAAGGCTTTACCACATTGATTACATTCATAAGGTTTCTCTCCAGTATGTGATCTAAATTTTATGATATTGGAGAAGACTAGGTCTTGAAAAGGCTTTACCACACTGATGACATTCATATGGTTTCTCTCCAGAATGTGTTCTTTTATGTCCTGGGAGACTATTGTGAGACGAAAAGGTTTTAACACATTCATTACATTCATAAGGTTTTTCTCCAGTATGTGATCTTTTATGATATTGGAGAAGACTAGGTCTTGAAAAGGCTTTACCACATTGATTACATTCATAAGGTTTCTCACCGGTATGAGTTCTTTTATGATTTTGGAGATGACTGGATCTTGCAAAGGCTTTACCGCATTGATTACATTCATATGGTTTCTCACCGGTATGAGTTCTTTTATGTCTTTGGATACCACTGTGATCCGAAAAGGCTTTACCACATTGATTACATTCAAAAGGTTTCTCACCAGTATGAGTTCTTTTATGATATTGGAGATGACTGGGTCTTGCAAAGGCTTTACCACACTGATTACATTCATAAGGTTTCTCACCAGTATGAGTTCTTTTATGTCTTTGGATACCACTGTGATTTGAAAAGGCTTTACCACATTGATTACATTCATAAGGTTTCTCACCGGTATGAGTTCTTTTATGATTTTGGAGATGACTGGATCTTGCAAAGGCTTTACCACATTGATTACACTCATAAGGTTTCTCTCCAGTATGTGTTCTTTGATGATACTGGAGAAGACTGGGTATTGGAAAGGCTTTACCACACTGATTACATTCATAAGGTTTCTCTCCAGTATGAGTACTTTCATGGTATTGGAGTTGACTGGGTCTTGCAAAGGCTTTACCACACTGATTACATTCATATGGTTTCTCTCCAGTATGTGTTCTTTTATGATACAGGAGAGTTCTCTCTTCTGAATAGGCTTTACCACATTCATAAGGTTTCTTTCCAGTGTGTATTATTTCATGTCTTTGGAGATGACTGGATCTTGCAAAGGCTTTACCACATTGATTACATTCATAAGGTTTCTCTCCAGTATGTGTTCTTTTATGTCTTTGGAGACTATTGTGAGATGAAAAGGTTTTACCACATTGATTACATTCATAATGTTTCTCTCCAGTATGTGCTCTTTTATGATATTGGAGAAGACTAGGTCTTGTAAAGGCTTTCCCACATTGATTACATTTATAGAGTTTCTCTCCATTATGACTTCTTACATGCCTGCAACGATATTGGCACATTTCAAAGCTTTACTACATTCATTAACCTGATCGAATGTTTTACCAATATAAATTAATTTTACAGTTTGGTCTAATATTAAAGAAGAATCTTTTTTATTATTATCCCTTCATCACCTTTTATGTCTGTGGTTCTCTCTCAATATGTGTTCTCTCTCAATATGAGTTCTTTAACCTCTTTGAAAATACCTGTGATGGTAAGAACATTTACCACATGGTTCACATTTGTAACATCTTTTTTCTATACAAGATTTCTGGTCTACAGAGTGAGTTCCAGGACAGCCAGGGCTACACAGAGAAACTCTGTCTCGAAAAACCAAAAAAATAAAAAAAAGAACAACACAAAGCCTTAAAACACTGATTGCATTTGTAATGTTTCTGTAGTGTGAATCCCACCACATTAGTATTGTGTACCAGGAAAAAAAGAAGAATTTCCAAGTTTCTAGTATCCACAGAGATTTTCTGTAATGTGACTTTGGGCATGTTCCCAGTAAAGTCAAAAAACCAATTATTTGCAAATGTCTATCATACTCAGAAAGTGTACCCAAGGCAGAGTACTACATATCTTCTCATTGTTCTCGTGTAGAAAGAGGTATGTTGCTTCTGTAAATATTGCTATGCTCAAATGATTTTATCCTTTCTGACACTTGATATATCCATTATAAGACAAAGAACAAATGAAAGTTTTCCACATTGAATTCATATCATTTGACATTTTGTTCCTTGTAAACATGCTGTATATAGAGTAAGGTTTCTCCACGACAACATTCTTGACTCTCATAAACTGACCTTTTAATAAACTTAGCAATGACACTACAAGAATGAGTATCACTAACTTTACCATGGACCAGTTGCTAATTAGAAGGTCTTGGGA
>JAPYYD010000037.1:39292-55651 GCA_028551405.1 Uromys caudimaculatus | reverse complement strand
AAATGAAAGTTTTCCACATTGAATTCATATCATTTGACATTTTGTTCCTTGTAAACATGCTGTATATAGAGTAAGGTTTCTCCACGACAACATTCTTGACTCTCATAAACTGACCTTTTAATAAACTTAGCAATGACACTACAAGAATGAGTATCACTAACTTTACCATGGACCAGTTGCTAATTAGAAGGTCTTGGGATATATAACTATTCAATGTGCAACATCTAAATATTATGAGACTATCCAAACTGGTAATTCCCCAGCATATCTCTAATGGAGATACAAATCAAATAAAGATGTCTCTTAAGCCATTGTTTCCTTTTCTTCTTTCTTAGAGGAATGCCTTACAAACACAAATCAGATAACTTACGTTGAGGTACATGGTTTTGTGACAAGATTATAATCATAGCTACATTTAAAGGACTGATACTTTATACCCACTCTTGATTTTCTTTAGAGCTCCCAGAAGATCTTAAGATTTCCTCAGAGGCCTATTTGTATCACCTTGCATATCAAACTTACCTTTCATGTTTTCCAGAACTTTGACAATGTTCTTCAATATGATGGTCATCCCAATTGTAGCCTAAAACACAGTACCAGAAATGAATCATGGAAATTAGGTAAAATACAAGTTCATATTAACTTTCACAGCAAAAACCTTGTTCTCAATTGAAATAACAGGAGATCATCAATAACCAAGAAACATTTATTCCCTTATTTTGAAAAGGAAAAGAAAAGTCACAGTCTTACCTATAGCAGAGAGGTTCAGGTAAGTGTCCACCATCACATCTTTGTAGAGATTCATCTGGGAATGATCAAGCAAATTCCACTCTTCCCTAGTGAAGTTCACATGCACATCATCAAAAGTCACTGCATCCTGAAATATCCCATACATAAGTACAACACAACGCAAGATACTGAAATCAATGTAAAGTAAATATATGCTCACTTTACAATATATTCATGTTAATTCTGCTGCTCCCTCCACTTATTTCCTGACACAGAAGTTATATTCTAATCACCATGTCATTTTAGAAGGAACATGAATTATAAGGTTCACCTGGGTCACTTCTGAACCTTTTGTACAATATATAGCCTGCAAGTGAAATGCCAATCGATAGGGAAATGCAGGGGGAAATGGATCAACAGTACCAAATACACTTCTGAGAAATTCTGTGAACAATTACTAACTACAAAACTAATGTACAAGCTGGGTGTATTTGCTCATGTCATTAATGCCAGAGGCACAGGCAGGTGTATATCATTGAGCTAGATGTGAGCATGGTCTATGCAACGAACTCCAGGACAGCAAAAGTTACATATTAAGACCCTCATTCCCCTGCAAATATCAACCAAGGAAACAAAAATGATAGAGACAATCACAGTTCTTTCCTGAAATTCCTACAAAGAATTATTCATCCACTGCAATTCTGTATTCATCTTGTAGAAACCTGAAGTACACCAGTTTAAACTGCAATATTACTAAAATTTGACTAAAAGGGAGTGCATGTTTAAACAGAAATTGACAGATTAAAAAACTAGTAATATAAATGTTGTTCATAAAAAGAAACATAGGGCAGAAGAAAGAGCTCCGAAGTGGAAAGCTCTTGCTGGTCTTCCACTTGACGATGGTCAATTTCTAGCATATATATGGGGTCCAACAGCTATTCATTACATGAAGATCAGGAGTTCTGAGGCCATCTTCTGACAACAGTAAAGGTGAGGCACACATGGTAGTCATAATCATGAACACAGGCAAAGTACTTCAAATACTATTTATTCAAAAATTTCAGAACAAACACAAGAATTGGGCAGAATCTCATACACATGCAATTCAATGACTCTGTAGTCATTGATCAAGTAGTATTGATGTCATAACCACATGCCAATCTGAGAAATAGGATATAACCTATACATTTGGCCAAATTTCAAAACTGAAAATGTGGATGTAGAGCTGCACAAAAACATATGCATATTGTACAAAAATATGTCAGATGTCTTATGTGGTTTCTATACCTACTCTCAGGACAGGAAAGGCTTCACAGAGAAATTTTGTTTTCATAAACAAAATAAATAAGTAAATAAAATTAAAAATATAAAACCTCCAAGATTACAAAATAGCTCCTCATGGAACAGTGAATGTATCTACTGTATCTTATGTGAGTTAGGGACAGAGTCCAAACGGTGAATGTATGGGAGCATGAGAAGAAAGCTGAAGGATCAGTTTGAATCACAACACAGTAGACACAAAGAACAAAACTTGTCCTGTTTTTTTTAAAAAAATGGATGTGCGAAGCTGGAGCAGAGACTGAGGTAATGGCCAATGAAATCTCTCACAACTAGAGATCCATCCCATGGGCAAGCACCAGTCTATGACATTCTTAGTGATCCTCTGTTATGCTCCCACACAGGAGCCTTGCATAATTGTCCATTCAGAGGCTCCACCCAGCAGCTGACTGAAACAGATGCAGAGAACCACAGTCAAACATTGAATGGACCTTGGGGACTCTTATTGCAGAGTTGGGGGAAAGATTGAATATCCTGAAGAGGATAGGAACTCCACAGGTAGACCAACAACCTCAACTAACTTGGACCCTGGTAGAGACTCAGAGACTGAGCCACCAACCAAATAGCATACACAGGATGAACTAAGGCCCCTGACACATATGTAGCAGACGTGCAGCTCAGTGTTCATGAAGGTCCTCCAACAACTGTATAAGGGGCTGTCACAAAGGCGGTGGCCTATCTTTGGAATCTGTTCCCTTAACTTGGCTGCCATGTCTGGCTTCAGTGGGAGAGGATGCACTTAACTCAGCAGAGACTTTATGCACCATGGTGTGGAGATATCCAGGTGGCACCCACTCTCTCAAAGGAGAAAAAAAGGAGATTGGGCAGAGGGATTCTGTGAGGGAAGGGAACTTCGAGTGGGTACAGTGAACAGAGTGATAATTGATATATAAATTATTGGAGAAAAAAATAAAAGAAAGAAAAAAAGAATTTTTTGCAGTCTATACACACTATCCTCTCCCCCAAAAGTTATCTGGAAAGGCTCCCCATACAAGAACTTCCACGAGCTCCACAAAGAAAGCCAGACAAGCATTCAAAGACGTCATTCTATCTAGAAGCTGTTTGCTTCTATCAACTGCATTCTGACCCTAATCGTTATGATCTCATGTTCATCCTTTTATGAAAATGCAGTCAGCCAGACCGGCAGTGGTGTTGCCCACCTTTAATCCCAGCAATTGGGAGGCAAAGGCAGGCAGATTTCTGAGTTCGAGACCAGCCTAGTCTACAGAGTGAGTTCCAGGACAGCCAGGGCTACACAGAGAAACCCTGTCTCGGAAAACCAAAAAACAAACAAACAAACAAACAAACAAACAAAAACCAACAACCAATGACCTGACCATATCAATCACAGGAGCCCTTGCCTCAGAATGAGAGATATGGGATTGTGGCTGAGCCAGGACAAAATGGGAAGTGCACCTGACTCTGAGCAGGGAGGGATACACTGGAATGGGGAGTTCAGAGGCTGTGCTCTTTGGGGTGAGGCCTCTTTAACCCTGGGTTCTAAGACCAGTGCTACCAAAGAGGTGGCTAAAATAGCTGGAAGGTGAACCCAGAAGCAAATTACCCTACAAAGGTAGAAATCAGACCTCTTATCCAAGGAAGATATGCTAACTTTTGTGAAATGGATGAAGAACAACTTTCCATCTAATGACAGCTCTATGTACAAAACTACAGAATCACATATGGCCTGGTTAGTACTTGGATGGGAGAATCACATATGCCTCGGAACAGGGTTGATAGGGAGGGGGAAAATGAGGTCTTCGTCTTTTGCACCATGTAAAACAGGGTAGGAAGAGCTTGCTTTTGCCGTGAATGTTGTCTCCAAGAGCTTTCTGTCATGGTCAATTTACTGGGTCTAGGTTCTCTTGGCAAGAAAGATTTCACCCAAGGCAGAGGGTTAGTAACTAAATCAATTGGGATGGAAAAGATCTCATTTCCTCTCTCATTCACACAATAATAAACTGCCATCCACATAATAGATAGCCACAAGGGGGCGGTAAAGTTTACTCAGAAGATTACCTTCTTTTGACACAGGTGAAAATGAAGACAGGATGGCAGCTGTTAGCCATTTGGCAAGGTTTCAAGTCAGTTCTAAGTTCCCTAGCAATTAAGACCAGGGGCACAAAAACCTCTATACCAACTTTGGAGCATCTTCCAAGCCCCTCCGGGTACCAGTCTCCATTACATCTACTGTAACAGGGTTCCACATCTACTTTAGTCATCTCTCTCCACAAATACTCAAGAAAAATTCGAACACCAAGGCACACAGACACAAATCTCCTTAACAGCTGTCCTTTCAACCCTTAATTTGTGAGTCCTGGGGGTCTTGGGACTCCAGTCCAGGCAACAAGATGGTATGCCTAATTCCAGGGACCTCAAAGACCACCATAGAGCCTAGTTCAATGAAAACGGACAAACAATCCCCACTAGCCCTTCCTTTCCTCCCTCATCCTTGTGACTCATCCCCCCCTTTGGCAGACACTCCCTATTCAATCACATGCTTTAACTGCCAGGAAACAATGCAGCCTTTCCACGTGTCTAACAGAAAGTTGTTATCCCAGATGTAATTTTTGCAGTTGCACTGTACTAAGCACCAGAAGTCACTTAACCTCTCTCCTGTCTATGTCTCCTTATGGATTGCTAAGATCATCTTTTCCTGCCTGCCTCTTCTCCCAGCTTCCAACATTAGCAAGCATTCCCTCTTGAACATACTCACCAAAGAGGTCAGTAAAAGAGCCAACACTTTTCTAATCCAGAGACCAAAATGTAACCCAGGAATAAAACTGCAACCCAAACAAAGCAAACCCAGAAACAAATACCTAGACCACTAATCACCTCAAACCCAGAGGCCTAGACACCAGCATAGGAATATAATGAATAACAGCCGGGAAAAGATGTCAACAAGAAATCCAAGCTATCCTATCACAGCAGGTTCTGAGAAATTAAAACATGCAACAGATATGATGCAAAAGAGGTTGTTTGGGGGAAAGGAGAGGAGTGAGAACCTGGGGAAGAGACAGAGGGATACAAGAGGGCCTACAGACAGGGAACAGAGGAAGAGTCATGAGCACAGAGAAAGAGAATGGAGAGGGTGTATGTGCAGAGAACAGAAACAACAAAAAAATAGAGAGTTGCTGGAGCTGGTGGTCCACGTATATAATAAAGCATGACTGGCAACAGCAGCAGGTGATGGAGGAAGGTAATGACATAAGCAGTTGCTAAGTCCCTCAGAGCAGTCATTGAAATTGCCTGTACACTGACAACTGCAGAGGCAAAGTTCACCCACAGAACAGGAAAGGAAGACAGAATCTCAGGGATTAAAGTTGTATAGAAAAAAATGGATACATTGGTTAAAAAAAAATGTAGATTCGAAAAGTTCCCTGGCACTAAACAACCAGGAACTCCGGAACATATGAGAAGGCAAAAACTACAAATGATTGGAATAGAATAAGAATATCAGCTCAAAGTTCTAGAAAATATTTTCAATGAAACCGTAAATGAAAACTTTTGTAAAATAACGAAGAATATGCCTATTGTGGTACAAGAAGCACCCAAGATACCAAATATATTGGACAATAAAAGTCCCTTTGCCACATAATAATCAAAACACTAAACATATAAAATAGAAAAATAAAAACCTCAACAGAAAAAAATTAACAAAAGCTAAACAAAACAAAAACAAGTAAGATATTAAAGCAGACCAATTAGGTTTATACCTGTTTTCTCAGTGTATACTATAAAAGACAGAATGGATTGAACAAATATGCTTCAGACACAAAGAAACCATCCATGATGTTTCTACAGGGAAGCCAATGGTCCAGACATTTTGGGAAGAGTCAGAATCAGCCATGATAGTGAAGTTATTCAGAGGCCACCGCCTGATCTCGCAGGTGAGGAGCACCACCAGGGAGCGCACAGCTGGTCACATCTGGCTGAAGCTACCCATCCAGCCCCAGAGAGGCCCCACACCCCAGCTCCCACTGCTCAGCTGCCTGCTCCTCCCCACTGAGGGCAGTGGCCCTGTGCTCACCATGTCTCGATTTCAGAGCTTCCCTGAGATCCTGGGACAGCACTCAACAGTTGATCTCAGAGCAGGACACAGTACCATTCAAGCCTGTACAGCCACAGGGAACTTACAAAATGGCACCTGGAAGGTTCCTCCTCTTTGTCTGACTGGCAGGTCAGCCTGGAGGCCTTGATTGGCCAGTGAGCATTCCTCATGGTTAATGCATGCTTCCTGTGCAGGGCCAGGTGTTTCTCAGCTCTCAGGAGGGCTTTGCACTCCATTAGCATTTGTGAAGGTACTTCCAGAGGACTCTCACCCCGCCCAGCCCTGGAAGAGAACTCACCCTTCCATCTCAGGCTAGTGAGCTGCCTGCTCCTCCCCTCTGTGAGCTGTGATACCTCACTTACCAGGTCCTGACCTTCCTCCTTGCCAAAGCTTTCCTCACATCACTTGCCTTCTTCTTCTTGAAATCAAGGTGAATAGCTTGCATAGCCCATTGCTCAAGGGGCACTGGAGTTATCAATCTGACCCAGGAATGGAAGAGGGCCCAAGCTATTAACATTAAAGAGGGATTTTAGGAAACAAGAATTTTGTGATGTGGCTTCATACTGGGCTCAGGGAAATTGCAGCTTCCTTTCAGCAGATTATAGGAATCAAGCAACCCTGGGAGAAAAGCCAAACATAAGGGAAACACTATGGAGCACTATTGTTAGCCAGCACATCTTCATCAGTGGTAAAGTGGAGAAAAACCAAAGTCGTATTAGTACAGGTTCTCTACCTAAACATATCTCAAATCATAAAGAGAATGAATTCCTCTATTTATGTAGAAAGAGTATTTAATGGAATGTCCCAATAAAGCCTGTCAGGCAAGGGAAATTAGAAAAACCAAGGCTTGGTTGATTTGTAGCTGCAGTATTACAGCTGATCTTCAGTATA
This sequence comes from Uromys caudimaculatus, assembly GCA_028551405.1. NCBI lineage: Eukaryota > Metazoa > Chordata > Mammalia > Rodentia > Muridae > Uromys > Uromys caudimaculatus. Next base: position 48,642 of record JAPYYD010000037.1, on the reverse strand, counting down.
TACCAGAATTTTGAAGAAATAAGTACTTACTAGTGCCAGTTTAAAAAACAAACAATCACCTTTCTTTGGTAAAAAAAAAATTAGGGCAAGTACAAAAAATGAAACAACTACCCAACTAAAGGATCAATGTCCTTTATATATGTAGGTTATCAAAAGAATCTATAGTTTATGGTAAAAGTGGATAAGAAAATCTCAAAAGATCAAGATTAATAAAGAGTTTCTCCTTCAACAGGTACAATTAAGAAATATCCCCCACAGTAAGCAGGGTTAGACTTAGAGTTAGGGGATTAGAGGGCTATAGTTAAGATTAGGATAAGGGTTGTTAGGAATAGGGTTATGCTGGTTAGGAAATTAAGGAGTTGAGGGTTAGGATAGGGTTAGAGGTTTAGGTTAAGTCCCAGGGTTAGGCTCAGGGTAAGGGTTGTTAAGATTTGGATTAGGGAGGTTAGGAAATTAAGGGATTAAGATAGGTTAAGAGGTTTAGGGTAAGTCCCAACATTAGGCTCAGCGTTAGGGTTAAGTTGGCCACCATTATTTTTTATGGTCCCACTGAGTCAATAGTATCCATATTACATAGAGAAGAAATATCAGGGTTATGGTTAGGCTCATGGTTAGGGCAAAGGATTTGTTGTACTATGTAAAATCAGCTTCTATCTTTTCTTTTATCTACGATCCTTATTCTATTTTTTATAATATTATCAATTATTTTCCTGCCCCAAGGAAAGTAGAAAGATTGTTATCCAAGATTCCGGAATTCCCTGATGGGAAAAAACTTAAATTTTCCATGGCGCCCCATTCTCACAGAACAAAAAACCACTACTGCTTTGGTTGTTCTCAGTTTCACCTGGGAATCCTTGTAAGATGGATGCTATCATGAGACTTGGTGCCATTCTTTGATAATGATATCATAAATATAGAATGGGCCATGTGTATCCCTGAAAGACAGATAGATAGGCAGGAGGTGGAAAGGCAGGGAAACTTGTTTAGTCTGTCTGTTGGTGGATTTTGTTTTGTTTTGTTTTCTTTTTCAGGAAGTGAGTTTGCCGAGGGCCAACACAAGCCCAGGCACAAGAAATAAATAAGATCCCTGAAACACAAAACTGGGGGGGGGGGGCCTAGCTTGGCCCTGAAAACACACACACATGTAATATTGATTTACAAGCAGCTACAAACACAAGTGTGTGGCAAGGGGGTCATGAAACAATTTCCACAGCCCTCCATGCATGTCTGTTTAGTCTGACTATGGTGGAGAGATGGAGGAAAGCTGCAGCAGTGGAGAGTATGGAAGCTTAGAGTGTTGTGGACCAGAATGATTTACTACACCAGCAATAGTGGCCGAGAAATGGATGATCCCAAAATACTTTTTTGTTGTTGTTCCTCACAACTTTTTGTTGCTCTTGTTGTTGTTGGTTGCTTGTTTATTAGTAAGAATATCCCGGAAATATGCTTTTCTGGGATCTGCATACCTTAGACTCTCTCACTCACACCCACACACACACCCACACCCACACCCACACACGAACTCTGCCATAAAATCCAACATGCCTTCCTGGTCAAAGTTTTATAGTCAATAGTCCTGAGCGAATATATGTCTGTAAACTGAAAGCCAGAACCTTTCCTGCTTTGTTTTATTTTGCCTCAAGATAGGGTTTCTCTTGGTGTTGCCCCTGGAGCCCTGGAACTTGTGTAAGTCTCTGCCAAGCCTTAGTCACCCAGGACCCACTGAGTGAGTCTTGAGGAGCCGGAAATCTATGCAAAAGCAAGAGGAATTTATTAATCCAGCGCCATTTTTTTTCCTGCACCCAAGACACTTGGGGTGACCCTAGGTGGCCCATTCACTGAGAGTTTTTATACAGTTTCCAGGGACAGAATAGAGAATCAGCACGTAGGCATAATATGACTGTCAGAACAGTGTGCCCTTTAAGGTGGTTGGTCTTTAGGGAAGGAGGTAGTAGGGGCTTAATCAACCTCTCCCTTCTGGCCTATGTGCTCTGCTACCCTCTTTCTTCTGGGAGGGATGAGGTGCCTACATGCTCCCTGACCTGTCTCTTCCTGGGATTCATAGCAAGTTTGTCATTTTATGAAGATTCTGTATACAGTGGTCACACATAAACATGGTTGAATAAGACTGTGTAGACAATGACTTTTTTGTTTGTGGTAGGTAATGAGGATGTAAGGGTATGTCCAAATGCATCAGACCCATACACTATATACATGCCATTTTATCTCAAGTATAACCACACAACAGTGTTTCAACTAACTTTATTTTATTTTATTTTATTTATTTATTTTTCTGTTTTGTTTTGTTTTTTGAGACTTGGTTTCTCTGTGTAGCCCTGGCTGTCCTGGAACTCACTCTGTAGACCAGGCTGGCCTCAAACTAAGAAATCCACGTGCCTCTGCCTCCCAAGTGCTGGGATTAAAGGTGTGCGACACCACTACCCAGGGTTTCAACTAATCTTAGTTGATATCTTTGGAGAATCCCAATGTCTGCCATCAGATTTTATTTTGTATGATAATAAGCAATTGTGTCACATTCAGATTCATTGTTCAATTCTGAAACATGTTTAATTTTCAATTTTTGTCTTCTCAATTAAATTATACTTGTTGGGATAGATTTTCTGTGACCAAGACAACATGTTCTGTGCCAGTAAATTCTATCCTAAAGTCCCCTTTTTATGGCTCTGTACACTTTCCCTATCAGTTTCAGTTTCATACACTTAATATAGTTTGCTAAACAAGTTATTATGTACAATAATGTCATTGCCCCTTTACACACTGATAAAATGATACATTTTCAAAAATAAAGATGCTGGATATGCTCAATTTGCAGCACAGATTCAATAAAATCCAAAGAAAATTCATAAGAATTTATAAGAGGAGAGCTGATATCAAAGCTATGTGGCATGTGAAAAACTCAATAAAAATTTCAATAGGATTACAAAGGAATAGAACACATATTGATCCAATGTGACTTTTGTACTTAACACAAAGCTACAAAAAACAAGAAGGTGTATAATATTTGAGAAAGAATGAAGGCTAGGACTAACCATAATTAACCCTATAAATAAACATAGTTTTCATAAAAAGAACTAAGAAAAATTCAACAGGAAGAACATGGACTTGACTAACCTTACATTTGATTGTACTGGCATAGAAATTAAGTAAACACAGACTTCACAACTCATTTGGAAATAAGGAAAAGTGACACCTATACTGTTAAACTTCTGACTCTCTGACTTTGATTTATCTATCTGTGGAGCAGAGGCCCCATGCTCTAGAGCTCCCTTTGGGAACAGAGGTGATCAGAAAGGTAGGCAAGGGCTCTGAAGCCCCACAGGCACACTTGTGGTTTCTAGCAAACACAGCCCCACGGAAGCACACACACAAAACCACATTGAGGATTAATCTAATGTCTGCTTTCTGACACAGGGTTTGCAACACAGCGAGTAGACGTTGCCCTATCCACCCAACCACCCCCATGCACACCTAGGAAACTTCTCCATCTCAGAAACTCCTGTTACACCTGAAACTGAATTTCCCAGAACCACATCAGGGTTAATGGTGGTACTGGAAAGGTAAAAAGATTCTGGTCAAGTACTGCTAAGGGATGATCCCCACCACTGCCTTTATACCACTTTCAAAGACTTTAGAAAATTGGTCACACAAAAGTGAATGTGCTTGAGCCTAACCCCATCCCGTAACAATAACTCTAACCCTAGACCCAACCTTCTAACCCTAACCCTGTTATCTATTAACCCTCCTCAAAGTAGACTGGGCATAGTGTAGAATTAGGCTTAGCTTCCTGCCCGTGTGTTATTGCGGGAAATATTAAAAAAGAAGTAAAGCACGTTTCTGTGCTACTGCCAGCAACTCTGTGCTAGGTCATTCACTGGGGGGCAATGGCTGACTTGTATCTTGTGGGGACTCTGACTCAGAGTTCCATGATCTCTCCACCCAGTTTGCTATGTTCCCTCTGGCAGATCACTATCATGGCAGCTCCACACTTCAATACCCCTACAGCCTTTGTGGTATACATCTAGCAAACAGCACACAAACCTAGGTCAGAAGCAATGGTAACTCAATCTCTGGGCACAACTAAAATCGTAATCTTGTAAGCCTTAATAAATCTAAATCCTTGGGAGGCGAGTCCTGATGGATCTGCAATTGAAACCGGAAGACACTAGTAGCTCCAACTTGTCCTCACCTATCCCTGTCTAAAAGGACCTAACTCTCTCCTGCTTCCTCTCTTCCTCAGTCCAACCTGGATGTACCTCCTGCTTCCTCTCTTCCTCCATCCAACCTGGAAGTCCCGCCTACTCACCCAGTGATTGGCCCGTTTATTCATTTAGGGAGGTTCACAAGAAGCAACCTGAGTATGTGACTCATTCCTTATTCTAGACAACCCCTACCAGGAGATCAGAATTAACATAAAATTACAAGCAACCCCAGGACTACCCACAACAGTGTGTCATCAATGTTTATCTGAGGACAGAGACTTTAATCCTATATGCATTTCCTTCATGTCTCATACTCTAAGTGCCTTAAATGCTTCACTTACTCCTTCAGAACTTGCAAATGCTTTGCAGTTTGTTTTTTTTTTTTTATGTTGGAACGTTCCGTCGTGATCTATATATTGTGGGACCCCCCTGGCAGGGGAAACCCCACTCAATCATGGGTTGCGGCAGCCAAGGAACACACGGAAGCCGTCTCGGTGTAAAACGGGAGGTTTATTAGAAACTGGTGCACCAGGGTCGATCCGCTGCCTACTCAGAGGCGAGGGGAAGCGACCCCGATGGAGGGGTAGGCAGGGTTTTTAAAGGCAGAAACAACAAAGCAGAAACTTCAAAGGCAAAGCATATCAATATACCCAGGAACAGGTGTATTGATGTGTTCACCCAGGCAGAACAGAGCGGAACATTCTCAGAAGGGAGGGTAAAACAATTTTCTAGGTTTTATGGGTACATAGAGTTCAGATACAGTTCAACTATGGGCCTTGAGGTTTGAGGGGCTCACCTGCTATTGTTAACTGGGTCAGCCAGAAGGCAAATGGAAAATTTTTTAGCCAGCTTCCTTATTCCTTCATTCCCCCCTTTTTCTTTTGGAAAGTTCTAATCTTAGAACTAGAATGTATCTTTATCATATACCATCTGGGAGTATTGGCGTTGTACCATCAGAACTTGTACAGCACTAATTCTTTGTCTAATAAAGGAAATTAAATGATTCAGTATACAGGGGCCGACTATCAACAAAATCAATAGGATGACAAAAGGTCCAGCTAGAGCTGACAACAAGGTAGTTAACCAAGGTGACGAATTAAACCAGCTTTCAAACATCTTTTGTTGGCTTTTCCTTTCTCTTTTTCGTTTTTCTAGGCTCTCCTTTACTTTCTGTAAACTGTTTTCAACTAGTCCTAACTTATCTGAATAAAAGCAACATTCTTCTTTTAATGCCGCACAAAGTCCTCCTTGTTGTAGGAACAAAAGATCTAATCCGCGCCGATTCTGTAGGACTACTTCTGCCAGGGATGCCATTGAATCTTTTAAATTTTCTAAGCCTGACTGTAGCTCCTGGATGTCCTGATCTATAGTAGCACTTAGTTGAGCATAATGGAGGTTGTTAGTGACTAAAGAAGCTATCCCTGTCCCAGTTCCAATGGCCCCTAATCTTATAATGGCCGCCAGGGTCAGGGCAGAAATGGGTTCCCGACGATTCCTAATCAAGCTGGTGGGTACCCGTTCCCAATAAGCAAGGAAATCATCATTAGAATGTACGGTAAGATGAGGAAAAACTATAACTTGCACACAATAATCAAATCTAGACAGAAAAACAAAAGTGATTACATATGTGGTCAGGCCAGTAGAACAAGCAAAATAAGTATTATTGGCTGCAGTTATATAGACAAAGGATGAATTAACAATCTGGGTCTCATTACAAATAGGATTTAGGGACTCTGGTAACTTCATGTGGGGGCCCAGGAGACATAAGCCCCTTCTAGTGTTTTACCCTCCCTTCTGAGAATGTTCCGCTCTGTTCTGCCCGGGTGAACACATCTATACACCTGTTCCTGGGTATATTGATATGCTTTGTCTTTGAAGTTTCTGCTTTGTGGTTTCTGCCTTTAAAAACCCTGCCTACCCCTCCATCAGGGTCTCTTCCCCTCGCCTCTGAGTAGGCAGCAGATCGACCCTGGTGCACCAGTTTCTAATAAACCTCCCGTTTTACACCGAGATGGCTTCCGTGTGTTCCTTGGCTGCCGCAACCCATGATTGAGTGGGGTTTCCTCTAGAAAACCACCAAAATAAAAGGTAGCAAAGGCAAGAGAATATACCCGAAGGGGCTAAGGCAGACAGAGCTCGTGCCTCCCTCCATTCCCCATTTGGTTATTGATTCTCGATGCTTCTGCATTTGTTAGTCTAGACCTAGATTCTCTTTCCACATAGATCTCCCTCTGTCTCCAGTTAGTCTAGACCTAGATTCTCTTTCCACATAGATCTCCAGTTTTAAAAAGCCATTCCCCATTCCCCTTGCTTCATCCCATGGATGTCATTCATGAATCAGGTTCTGTTGTCGGTCCTGGGGATCCCTCAGAGACTCAGCTCACACTGCCCTACTGGTCAGATGAACTTTTATTTACAAACAAGAAATATGTTACTGTGTGCTCCTGTTGCTGCCCTGTGTGGAACAGGAACTCCGTCTCTCTGGGTTCTCCTCACTACCTCTGTCTCTCTGTCTCTGTCTCTCTGTCTCTGTGTTTCTGTCTCTGTCTCTCTGTCTCTGTCTCTCTCTCTTTCATGCATGTGGGAGGGTGTTGGGAGTTACTTTTAATTCATCAAAGCATATTTAACAGGAGAGATATTTATAAAAATAATCTCTAGATTTATTCATGTTAGCACATTTAAAGACATGTATAACCAATGATATTTGAGGTCATGGCCAATCATGCCAACCATCTCTTTCCTAAGAGCTGTGGCATAAGGTTCTAATGGCAGCATATCTTCTGAGTGACTATCTTGGATGCTGATTGCATTTCAAGGCCCCAAGTTAACTTTATCTTCAACCACTATGGCCCATGGGCTGAGATTCAGAATGTCCATTGCTCACTCTCCCTGGAGCCCATATATATTTTAAACTGGCCTTTCCATATTTGAGACTCCCTCAGGAGATCTACCACTTTGTCCTCCTCATCTAGCATCTGGTAACTCCCATGTCATTACTTTCTGCCCAAAAATTCCCATGTGGTTCACCTCAAATATCACTTTCTCTCAAAGGAGAGCCAAGTACCATGGTTCTTACAGTGCCCCATTCGATCCATCACAATGTGTCTACCATGTCCCTTGACACAGCTCTCCAGTCAAACCCACCCACCCACCTTTTCAGCTACCTTCATACTTCACAGGCAATCCCTACAGCCTTCACCTGCTCCCCAAGTGCCTGAAGAATAGTAAGCAGTCTTTGGTCAATAATAATCAACACTGGTAAAAATAAAGCATTACTCTCATTCAATGAAGAAAAATCTCGTTTAATAAGTGGTCCACAGAGCTGCGCAATAGCCATGTAAAAGATCAGATATCTCAGACTATACTGAAATCCAGTGACTTCTCTTGATTCATAAATAAAATTCATTTGCAAAGAAGCTATTTAGCCAGAGACTGTGTTCTTAGCAGGAAGCATATCACCATACAATCACCTAGAACAAGCAATGTCTCAAATTGTCCACCAGAGCCCGGCGATAGACTGTCAGTCTTTCCCTACCTTCAGCCGTGTTAAAATCCCAGTCGGGGCGGTTCAAAGGGAATCCTGCATCTATGAGGTTAGGCAAGTTCGTGGGCATCCCATCCGGCCCTGGGACGTTCTTCCTGGCCTCGAGGAGAATCCTCTCTCTCTCCTCTGTGGTGAACAGGACCTGTAAAAGCTGCTGACAATCATCCCAGGTGGGCTGATGGGAGAACATCAAAGATTCTACCAAGCCAGTGAGCCCGGAGGGATTCTCAGAAAAAGAAGGGTGGTTAGTTTTCTAATTATAAAGGTCAGCCGAAGAAAACGGCCAGTAATGAAGAGGTTGAAGCTATTTTTTGTGACTCTTCATTAAACAATGAAAGTTATACAAATACATGAAAAAGCCTGGGATTCAGCAGAGGGGATTGTCAATGAAGCATTCGGAGCCATAGCAGTTATTATTATTATTATTATTATTATTAGTGTTATTGTTGTTATTTTAAAAAATTGCCTCTAGTACAAACTCATGGAAAAGCCTGTGATTCAGCAGGGGCAACAGTTAAGAAGCATCAGGGCCATCGGAATAGCGTCATGCCTGGTAAGTGACATATACAATGTGTCCTGGTATTTCCTGCTCACAGATCAACACAAACAGATTCTGCTGGAGAGTGAGGGTTCCTCACAGCACCCTTAGGGCTGTCTCTATTTGTTCTTTCCCTGACTTATTAATGGCCAGAGAAATCTAGCACTCATGATACGATTCTGAAATAAGGACACTTGGCATAATTGGGACAATGCTGCCTTTAAACCTCCTGCTAGCTTTTTTATTCTCTATTTTTTCCCCATCTCCAAAAGCAACATAAAAATTGTATAAGCACATAATTGTATGAATACATGGGGGATCGTGTAGAATATTTCAACACATGTGTGCTGCAATATGAATAGACAAAATCAGAATGATTAACAGATCCATCAGCATGGCATTTTGCAAGGAAGATATAGGAACAGCAGAGGCTTTTTCATCATCTATCACATGCTCATCAGGGCCAGCTCCAGCACCCTCACGACCATCATAACTTATAACTCCCATGAGAAGCACCACCAACACTATTACTACCACTGTCCCAAGTAGTATCAACATGACCATCAGCTCAGTATCACTCCTAAGCCCACCTCTAACTCCATCCCTAGAGAGCGTTCTGAATGAAACTATACCATTATCACTGCTTAGTGACTTCAAAATCACCATCACATTACTGGTATCATCATCACTGCCCCCCTCCTACTGGGGTCCTGCCATCACTACTCTCGTTACCACCACCATCATCATTAGCCTTAGCATCCTAGTATACCACAACCATTACCACAACTATCACAAACACACACATCACCAGTATTTGGCAAACTACTGCTCATGGGCAAAATACCCAGCACCCAGTGTTTGCAAGGACCAGAAGAAGAGGATGGATCTAATATTTACAAATGGTGGGAGGAATTTTACATGGCACATGATAATGAGATGGAATACACATGTCTATGAACAAACTTTTCCTAGGATTTATGGGTACATAGAGTTCAGATACAGTTCAACTATGGGCCTTGAGGTTTGAGGGGCTCACCTGCTATTGTTA
>JAPYYD010000037.1:25326-38792 GCA_028551405.1 Uromys caudimaculatus | reverse complement strand
GTCAGAAGCCAACAAAACAATACAAAGATACAACAAAACCAAGAGCTGGTTATTTGAGAAAATCAACAACATAGAAAAACCCTTCACCCAACTAACTATGAGATAGTGAGACAGTATACAAAATAACAAAATTGGTAATGAAGAGGGAGACATAACAACTGATACTGAAGAAGTTCAAATAATAATTAGGACTTAGTTCAAAAACCTGTTCTCCACAAAGTTGGAAAATACTAATGAAATGGATGATTTCCTAGACAGATCCTACTTACAAATGTTAAATTGGGATCAGGTAAACAATGTAAGAAATCTCACAACCCATAACCCCTAAAGAAATAGAAGCAGCCAGGCAGTGGTGGCCCATGCTTTTAATCCCAGAATGTGGGAGGCAGAGGCAGGTGGAATTCTGAGTTCGAGGCCAGCCTGGTCTACAGAGTGAGTTCCAGGACAGCCAGGGTTACACAGAGAAACCCTGTCTCACAAAAACCTAAACCAAACCAAACCAAACCAAAACAAAACAAAAAACAAAGAAAGAAAAAACAGAAGCAGCCATTAAATGTCTCCCAACATAAAAAACCCAGGCCCAGATGATTTCTACCAGATTCTCCAAGAGCTAGATAATTACAATACTCCTCAAACAAGTCCACAATACAGAATGAACACTGCCAAGCTCATTTTAGGAGGCCACATTCAGACTGATACCTACACCACACTAAGACTCATCAAAGAAAGAGAACTTCAGACCAATTTCTCTATATTTGTAGAGTTATTGGTCCTCTGTCTCCTCCACCATAGGGCTGTTTGCCACAGTGGGATGTGAGAAGTTGACTGAACTTACCCCATACCCTTTGCTAGTAGGGTGTTGGACAGTAGGGAAGCTGTGGGACACTGCTCTAGGGGTGGTGAAGAGCAGTCTGAGGCTTGAGACAACCAGAGATGGTTTCGGGCTCCCCAGACCTCTGGCAAGGATGGGGCCATCTGATTCATAGGCTCTTGGACACCTAGGTGCCACTGAAGAGCTGAGAACAGAGTGGGCATTATTCATTTATTTACTTGGTTCTGGAGATGGAGGTGTCGCCTGATTGGTGGTCCTTAGAGAGTTAAGGTCAGTCTTGAGCCGTGGCTTAGTGGATCATGCAATTGTGGGTTTCCCAAATTGCTGATTACGCAAATGCAGGCATGGATAAAGGAGGGTTTGGGTTAGACTAGGATAAGGGTTAAGGTGACGGTTGAGGGTTTTAGTCAGGGTCAGTGTTAGGGTTAGTATTATGGAAATTTTTTATGAGTATTTTTCTGTATATGTCATCAAGTTTATCAGTTTTTTCTGTATATACCTTCAACTTCATCAGAACTTTCTACATATGTCTTCAATTGTATAAAATTTTTTTGCATATATGTTTCTACCTGCCTTCCTGAGCTAGCAGGCTTTTACCACAGGGTCTGTCTCCTGAAACTTCATTTGGTAAAATCCAGCAATAGCAATTTTCTTTTGAAAACAACACCCCTCCTTGGCCTCTGCTTCAGCCCCTGCTTCCAAGTTTCTGCCCTGTTTTGTTTTCCTCTTCTGACTTTCTTTGATGATGAAGAACAATATAGAAGTGTAAGTTAGCACACAGTTTAATCAAGAAATTGCCTTTGGTCATGGTGTTTCATTGAACATACATACACCCAAACTAACGCACCAGGTAATCACTAAACCCTAAAGACTTAGGTTTTGACTGGGTCCTGAAGCCTTCCAAGATTCTTACTAGTGTCTTAGGAAGAACTGCTATAGTCCTCTATGAGGACGTAGGTTCACATAGGTTGTCACTGGGGTCTCAGGCTTTCCCTGTTTTATCTCTGGGTGTTAAAGCAATGCCCAGATTCTCACTGTGGTCTAAGGTATCACCCAGGATCTCACTGGTGCCTAATAAAGTCCTGAAGTGCTGAAGGTTCTATATGTAGGTCAACATGTTTCCTCCCTGTCTGAAGGTATTACTTATGTTCTGGTTGTCTCCTAAAACTTTCAAGAGATACACATGTGAGACTAAGGTCTTCTCCAGGTTCTGACAGGGATCTAAGGGCTTCCCATAAACTCACTGAGGCCTTAGGCCTGCCTCGGGTACAAATTGGATCTTATAACTTTCTACACTTTCTGACTGGGGCTTAATATTTTTCATAGTTTCTCAGTGCAAGTCAAAGGCCATTTCCAAAGTCTTGTTTGAGGCATAAGGCTTTCTCTAGCTTCTCAGTAACATTGAGGGTCCTTCATGTCTCCTTGAGGGCCAAGGCTTTCCTTAGTTTCGCAGTAAGGTATAAAAACTTCCACAGTTTCTCAATGTGGCTTAAAGCCTTCCCAGGTTGTGTCTGGGACCTAAGACCTTCCCTTTATTCTAGCTTTGTCATAAAGCCTTGCCCAGGTTCTCAGTGTCCTAAGACATTACCCAGGGTCCCTACACTGTGGCCTAAAAGTTTAACCAAGTTCTCAAAGTCTACAAAGGCATGAACATTTTTACATGCATCTATAGAGTTTCGGTGTGTTCTCACTGTGCCCTAAAACCATTTACAGTTTTTCACTAGAGCTTAAGGCAATTCTTAGATATTTAATATTGCCTAAGGCCTTTCCTGTGTTCTCACTGGGTCTTACTGTTTCTTTACCCATTTCTCACTGGGACCAGTAGCCTCATCCAGATAAACCCTAGGGACTAAGGGCTTCCCAGGTTATCACTAGGGTCTAAGGAATCCCCAGATTCTCACTGGTGTATGAAGCCTTCTTCAGTTATTTTCTGAGATCTCAGGCCTGGCGGATGTTTTCACTGGGTCTTGAGGACCATGACAAGTTTCTCACTGAAGTTTAATTACAAAGGGCATTGCTGGTTACAAGTGCCTGAGAAATTTACCAAACTATCTAAAGCTGTTTAATCCTTTGATAGGATGTTTTGGAACTAAAGGCCACCCCCCCATGTTTTGTGACCTCAAATTTTTGGCGGGTTCACAGTGAGTCTTAATGCTTTCTCCAGATTTCCATGGGATCTAAGTCCTTCTCCAAAGGCTTATCAAGGCATTAGGCCTTCCCCAGGTCCTCAATGAGACCTAAAACTTCCAACCAGGTCTTCCTGGAGCTTGAGGTCTTTGAGGATTCTCACTATGATCAAAAGCGTTCTCCAAAGAATTATTAAGTTCTAACACATTGCCCATGTTTTAAATAGCACCTGAAACTTCATATAGATTTTCATAGGAATGTAAAATCATGACTCAGGGTGTCACTGAGGCCTAAATATTCCCCAAGTTCTCAAGGGTTCCAGAAGTGCTTCTGTAAGTTTTCACTGGTTTTTAAGACCTTCCCCCATGTCTCAGTGTTGAAGTGGAAATTTCTGGTTTCTTGGGGACTCAGTTCTGTCATGTGACATTTTTCTGAAGCAGACACAGGTGAGAGAATGATTTCCTGAAGCAGGCATATGAAAGGATGTGTGATGAGTAGAAAAAATACAAATATAATCCCACACAGTGTGATAAAGCTCTTGCATTGGTTTGCCTTTCAGCACATTGCTGATCTTCATTTGTCTTGACTTTATAGAGAGGAATTCACCAGAAGACTTATCATGATACTCAGAGGACTCAATGATGGAGCCTTTCAGATTTTTTCAGGATTGACCTGCCACTGCTGATTCATGGTTGGTGTTTGCTAGTGGTCTAGACTGCTGACAACAAAGATTTGAATAACCCCAAGAACTATTTCTAAATAGGTCTGCAAGCAACCCCTATTTCCTAATTAACCTTTCTTTTCCCCTACCTCTTCTGGGTGCTGGGCAAGAAGTTAGGTTGAAGTGTTAAAGAATCCATATTAAAATAGATTTTGAAAAATCTAAGCCAACACAGTATGGCCTAAAGCTTTCCACAGGTCCTCACTCTACTTTATGGCCTCCTTCCAGTTCACAAAGGGACCTAAGGCCTTCTACAAAGTCTCATTCACACCTGAAAGCTCCACAGGTTCTCACTGTAGTGTAAAACCTTCAACACGTTGCCACTGCAACTCAAGGTATTTCTCAGTGTCTCAGTGGGACGGAAGGTTTCCTACTGTTCTCACTGGATCTTAAAGCTTCATTAGGGTCTCACTGTTACTCAGGACCTTCTAAAGTAATGACTGTGAACTAAAGAATACCTCTAGCTCTCCTTGGGTCTAAAATATTTCCCAAGGTTGTCACTGCAACCTAAAGTATTACAAATGATCTCACTTGTGCCTCAATATTTGCAAAGTTCTCCCACATTTTACAAGGCCAGTGTCAGGCATTCACTTGGTCCATGATGTCCCCATGTTCTCACTGTTTCTAAAACCTTTTTACAGGTTCTCACTCATGCTACAAGGACTTCCCCAGGTTCTCATTTGAATATAAGGCATTCTCCAAGTTGCACTAGAGCCCAAGAACTTACCTAGTTCTCATTGGGGATTAAGGACTTCCCAGGTTGTCACTCAATCTTAAAGCCTTTCCCAAGTTCTTCCTAGAGCCTGTGGCATGCCCAGGATTTCACAGGTGCCTTTAACCTCTCCCAAAGTTTTATGAAGTCTCGCCTTTGCCAGATTTTCATTGGGCCTGAAAGCTATCCCTATCTTCTCACTGTGGCCCATAAGGTATTACAAGTCCTCACTGGGCTAAAGGCAATCACCACACTCTCACTGTGGTCTAAGGACTTCAAGTCTCATGGAGGCCTTCTGCTTTCCCCAGGTTCTCATTGGAGACTAAAACCTTCTACAGGTGCTCACTGGAAATAGCTTAAGGCCTTCTCCAGGTGCTAACAGCATGCTAAAGCTCTTCCCCAAATTCTCATAGAGTCCCAGCATCTTCCCTATGTTCTCATTGTGGCCTAAAACTTTCTACAGGTTCCTACTTGTATATAAGGCCTTCTCTGCTGTTTTTAACACATTCCCAAGCATTCAATATTCCCAAGAAAGACTGGGAAGTCAGATGCTGAGGTAAAAGCCTGATAGCTTAGAGAGCCAAACACCCACCAGACCTACCTTCTTTTTTTTTTTTTTTTCAAGACAGGGTTTCTCTGTGTAGCCCTGGCTGTCCTGGAACTCACTCTGTAGACCAGGCTGTCCTCGAACTCAGAAATCTGCCTGCCTCTACCTCCCAAGTGCTGGGATTAAAGGCATGCGCCACCACTGCCCGCTGACCTTCCTTCTTGGGTAACATCCCAAAATGAAAGGGAAGTTGTCCTCCACGCTACCTTAAAAACGCCTCTAACTGAATGTCACCCCCTTCTATTTCCCATGTATGTCTCTGTCCATCCTCCTGACTTCCCCTTACTCTATTATTTTTTTTCTGTGTTCACTTCCTGTCAACTGCTTGCTTGCTCCTCTTTTTTGATCTATGGCTTATTTTATTTAATCTTGTTTACAAAAAAGAGAAAGTTCTTGGATGAAAGGTATGCTATAGAGAAGAGCCACACGAAAAATTTCAAACAGGATTTTCCAGTATGCATGGCAATCTTGGGGTTCACAATGTGATTAAACATCCTGCAACAGAATCCAGTGACAAACTGTGGAATTCTTAAGGCCTAAAGGAGAGTTAGATAAGGCCTTACATTGAAATAAGCACCTGCAGATGGTCTTAAAGACCAAAGAGAACAAGCAGAAAGTTTCAGGCCACAGTAAGAACATATAGAATCAATTTTTAGACAGTGAAAACATATCAACGTGGACTGGAGAGGTGGCTCAGTGATTAAGAGCACTGGCTCCTTCCAGATGTCCTGAGCTCAATTCCCAGCAACAACAGAGTGGCTCATAACCATCTGTAATGGGATCCGATGCCCTCTTCTGGTGTGTCTGAAGACAGCTAAAGTGTGTCAGATGTCAGGTCCCGGGGTGCACAGTGGGTCAATACAGGTCTTCCATGTTACTGCCAATTCAAGGTGCAGGACCATCAGGTACCGAATGCTCAAAAGCAAAAATGAAGCCAGGAGCACCAGGCAAGAGAGTGGAAGCCCAGCATTGGAAGGATCCAAGATTTCTTGCCGGGAGGGACCAGTAGGGTCACAAGATGATGATGTCATAAGACCGGGCAGCTCCCGGCCTTTCTGGAAACAGCACTGTTTTCAGCCTCTCAGCGGCCCGTTGCCTTGCAGGAGGGAAATGGAAAGTCTGCGGGATGATGACATCATAAGGCGCCGGGCTTCAGGCTAAGCATGAATCTGTACTGGTTCTGGAGCCACTCTGCTGCACTTCTTGCCGGGAAGGGAGAGGGAGGGCGCAGGGCGATGATATCATAAAAACTGAAGACCACTCTGGTCCCCGGCTGGAAAAACTAACTGTCGCGCCACAGTGACGTTTCAGAACTCTGTACCCGGCTGTATAGGAAGGGAAGGATGCGAGGATGTTGACGCAGAGCTATGATGTCACAGGTACGCGCCAGATACGGTAGGCGGGGATTGTTCGGAATTTCAGACAGTATTCTGCAGAGCGAGTAAGTCGCGTGGTCTCTCCGCACAGTCATATTGAGAGACTTCACAATCCCACGCCCTGCCTAGGCCTGCTCTCGCCATATCACGAGTGGCTCAGTGGCTTTAAGTGACATCGGCGCGTGACAGTCACGTCCGGGGAGTGGCTGGATTCGCCATCAATGCAGTGCTACTGTGGCCTAGCTGGACGAGACGGGGGCGAGACCAGGATTGGAAGACGGGGCGTCCCAGGTGTTCAGGGGAGGGCCCGGTACCCACTATTCAAGGTACTTTTTTGGGATGCAGTGGTCTGTAGTCAAGGGTGGGACTGCTGGAATAACAAGCGTAGTCATGTGACTCAAAGCCCCGCCCTCTTCCCCACATGATGGAGTCTATGCTTTGTCTTTCAGGGAGGGTGTGGGAGATAGGAACTAGGGGGCTGGGCTAAGGGAGGAAGGTGGAGCCACAGGCGTGAGGGGTCCGAGGTAAGGGGGACAGCTGTCAATCACAGTTCCCAATTAGTCTGCAGTCAATCAGGAGAGACAGGCTGAGGTTGCAGTGCTAAGGGAGGAAAGGTGGAGGTGGGGGTTGAGGGTATGGGGCTAAGAGAGATGTCTGTCAAGCACAGCTCCCAGTCAGTCGTTCAGCTGTCTATCATATTGTATGGAGTAAGCTTGTACACGTATGATCATGTATGTATTAATACATTTACGTATGTTTTCAGTCACCGTGATGACTGGCATCCACCTCTCCTTCTTGACCTGTGGGTTTCTGGGTATTTATCACCTAGGGGCGGCAACGGTGCAGTGCACACTTGGGCGAGGCCTGCTGCATGAGGTCACTGGCTTCAATGGTGCCTCAGCTGGGGCGCTAGTGGCCGCGGTGCTGCTGACAGCTCCAGAGAGGATCCAGGCGAGGGCGCATGCGGGACACAGTGGGACGTGTACATGTGTGACGTGTGTGTGACATATGTGTGATACATGCCATATGATGTAACATGGTGTACTACAACATACATGTGATACATGTGTAATAGAGTGTACACACAGCACACAGTGTGACACATACTGTGTGCGATATAGTGTGTGCTCAATGTGACTTCATGTATGGTGTGTGATATCGTGTGCGTACAAATATGGTATAGTACAGACAGCATATAGTATGATCTATGTATTAAATACATGGAATGCACGTGTATGACATATACCTTACATGATTCAGTGTCCACACAACATACCCTGAAATACATTTAATATAAACTGCTGACTATGTAACACACAATATATGTAACCTACAATATACTATGTCATACGCACAGCATGTTACAGTAAATCGAGTATGAATGCAAGTCTGATCATGTGTCCGTGCATCATTTATGTAGGCGCCTAAGTACAGCATGACAGATAATATCCATCGACATAAAACGTAATATCCCGTCAGAATATCCTTGCAATGTGCAGAGATGTCACTTGTGCGAGAACTAAACATGTTCTATATTACACTGTATGTGTTGTACATGTCATTACGTGTTGTCTACTGTACATTATATGTTATATGTTACATAAAATATAAACGATAACATAAACATGGCAGTCTGAAGCATGTAATTCAATGTATCATGCATGTGATATGCTGTGCGGTAAGGTCACGTTGTATAACATGACTACATGTGTTACATTTTCTTTATTACATAGTATGTGTTACACATGTCATTGTGTGTATTACATTACATATAAAAAAGAAGTGATAGTAACAAATATATGTTGAAGTGTGTAACTCCGTCGTATCATACATGTGATACTGCAAACAATAAGAGGTCACATTATATTACATATCTATATACATGTTGCATTTTATATGATCTATAACATCACATAAGATATGTGTAGATACATCATGTGACTATACTGTTTTATGTTCTATGACATCACATGACTGCATGTTATGTAGTATAGTTCTATATGTTTTACATAAAATGAGTATTGTGTATAGAACAGGAGATGGAATATAATAACATGTATGTCATAGCACGTGGTGCATTGTACCATACACATCCATGTAGTGAGGTATAGATAATCACATATAATATGCTGTAATATGATAACGTGTAGTATGTGTAATGCAGTGTAATGTGTATGACACCTAACATACATACCTTAAAGAACAAGCACATAACACATACCATCATATGACATCATATGACGTCGTCTCTGACACACATGGTATACAGTAGTGTCACTCTCCCCTGTAGGTGTATACCAGGTTCTTGTTTGCCTTCACAGAGGAGAGGAGGATGCCGGTGCTGGGGCCCGCCACACCTGGATATGATTTCATGGCCAGGCTGAGGTGGGTGTGACCGCAAGCGTGTTCTACCCAGAGCTAGACAAGGGAATGCGCAGTGCCTGACTCTGTGTCCTCCCGTGTTGGTGTGCTCGTGAATCCATGTCCTGGCTTGTCCGTGTCCCCACATGTTCTTGCGTGTGCAGGGGCAGCATCAACTCCATTCTTCCCGAGCACGCCCACAAGCTGGCTCAAGAACAGCTGCACGTGTCCATCACCACCATGGCAGACCAGCCAAACCACCTGGTGTCTGGCTTTGCCTCCACGGATGACCTCATCACGGTAAGGGCGTGTTCACATGGCTCAGCATGTCATGGGTGGGATCATGTGGTTTAGTGACTTATGAGATTGTTCATGTATTAAACGTGTGTTCACATGTTACAGCTGTGTTTACATGTTAGGTGTGTGTTTAGGTGTTAGGGATGTGTTCACACAATTAGGGGTGTGTTTGTATGTTAGGGGTGTGTTCACACATTGGGTATGTATTCACACCACTCAGCAAGTCATGAGCATATTCACACTGCTTGGTGTGTCAGAGGTCGGTGCACAGGTCAGCCATGTTCACCCGACTCTGCACACAGCTCATCTCCTGGGTGCCCCTCAGTCGTCACGTGTGATTGATATCAACAATCATTTTCATCTCTAACACAGACCAGGAAGTGACACATGGGATGTCCATGTCCATGCACACGAAAGCTACAGGCAGGGCTGTCCAGTCCTACAGGCAGGTGTGAACTCTCTGGCTGCTGTGTTCCCCTTTGTGTGTCCGTGTACACCCCTTTGCACATCAGTCAGGGGAATTTGCCACACAGGGACCATCTGACAATGACACAAGTGCTGAGGGTACATGCTATGGCCTGTTGCTCTGAGGAGGAGCAGGTTACATCTGTTGTGTGTTTACATGCCTGTACGTACTTGGGTGCGTGTGCATGTGTGTGTCTCCTTGTGGGGTACATATGTGTGGTTGTATGTATCCTGGGCACCCTGACCTGGTTCCATATAGCATTGTCTGGCAACATCTGGTGGAGAGCCCCCCTACTACCTAACGCCAACCTACCTCCTGCCTCAATGATCTTACAGGTCAAGTTGATGGAGCTGCCAAAGAATCTTAAGCCAGCTGTCCTAGTCCCCTTGGCTGAAGAGGAAAATTCCTTCCTGGTCCCTTTTCACTCTATCCTAGTCCACACCTAGCCCTTGCAATTGGCAGGTGTGGATCCAGGCCTTGGGGAAGAGGGAGAGCTAGCCTTCGTCACACAGGGACCCACACACTAAGGCAGGCAGATTTCACCACAATGGCACTGCCCTTGTGGGCAACTTGCTGCACTGCCTGCAATGGGCAGGGCACACTGTACAGGACACATATCCCCTTTTCCACTAATGATCTATACACGTGGAATATGCAGAATCCCAAGTTCAGAAAAACCTGCTGCCCTCACAGACATATGTTACACTCTGAGTTACATTTAAAGAATTTACTACTAGACCAGGATATGTAATTGATTGTGGATGTTGTCCTTACTCATATAAGAATAACGAATATGTGCTTTAAAATATTTTATATATACATATATGTATGAATATACAGACATAAACAGTTTAATAATTTTAAAGATATTCATTACCAATAAAGCCTTATTTAAAAAATGACAGTATAAAAAGTTAAAGATCCAGCACAGGGCTTCTTTCCTATCTTCTAAATTGCACTACACTTCATACCTTCAGATACATTGAATAAAACAATCACAGCACGACTTTTTAAGTGATACTAGGTTCTTTATTTTTTTAAAAAAGAAGGACATGGCTGGACAGTGTTTTTAAAAGGGGAAAGAAGGATAAGAATTTATGTAATGTGAAATTGTCTCCATACATAATGAGTAAAGCATTTTTATTGTGACTTATTATAAGCTATCCACAGTCTCATAAGAAACACCTTGTTAATTTTCTGTAAGTAAAACCAAATAATTCCACTGGCATCCTTGGTTGAACTATGATAGTTTTAAAATGTGATGCCATTGAGAACTTAGAAAGAGAGGATAAACGGGGAATATTCCCCTCCTCTGAATAAATATTCTCAAGATAATTTGTGGATTTATTTGTTAAACCTATTGTATCTTATGGTATTAACAAATATAAAATATTAGAATGATGTAAACATTGAAGTAGTTTTTTTTTTCTTTTTTCTTTCTTACTTTTTTTTTCGAAACAGGGTTTCTCTGTGTAGCCATGGCTGGAACTCACTCTGTAGACCAGGCTGGCTTTGAAGTCAGAAATCCACCTGCCTCTGCCTCCCAAGTGCTGGGATTAAAGGCATGTGCCACCACTGTACGGCCCACACTCACTTTTGTGTGACCAGTTTTCTAAAGTCTTTGAAAGTGGTATAAAGGCAGTGATGGGGATCATCCCTTAGCAGTACTTGACCAGAATCTTTTTACCTTTCCAGTACCACCATTAACCCTGATGTGATTCTGGGAAATTCAGTTTCAGGTGGAACAGGAGTTTCTGAGATGTAGAAGTTTCCTAGGTGTGCATGGGGGTGGTTGGGTGGAAAGGGCAACGTCTACTCGCTGTGTTGCAAACCCTGTGTCAGAAAGCAGACATTAGATTAATCCTCAATGTGGTTCTGTGTGTGTGCTTCCGTGGCGCTGTGTTTGCTAGAAACCACAAGTGTGCCTGTGGGATTCAGTGCCCTTGCCTACCTTTCTGATCACCTCTGTTCCCAAAGAGAGCTCTAGAATATGGGGCCTCTGCTCCACAGATAGATAAATCGAAGTCAGAGAGTCAGAAGTATAACAGTATAGGTGTCACTTTTCCTTATTTCCATATGAGTTGTGAAGTCTGTGTTTACTTAATTTCTATCCCCGTACAATCAAAGGTAACATTAGTGAAGTTTATGTTCTTCCTGTTGAATTTTTCTTAGTTCTTTTTATGAAAACTATGTTTTTTCATAGGGTTGACTATGTTTGCTCCTAGCCTTCATTCTCAAATATTATACACCTTCTTGATTGTTGTAGCTTTGTGTTAAGTACAAAAGTCGCATTGGATCAATGTGTGTTCTATTCCTTAGTAATCCTATTGAAATTTTTATTGAGTTTTTCACATGCCACATAGCTTTGATATCAGCTCTCCTTTTATACATTCTTATGAATTTTCTTTGGATTTTATTGAATCTGTGCTGCAAATTGAGCATAGCCAACATCTTTATTTTTGAAAATGTATCATTTTATCAGTGTGTAAAGGGGTAAAGACATTATTGTACATAATAACTTGTTTAGCAAACTATAGTAAGTGTATGAAACTGAAACTGATAGGGAAAGTTTACAGAGCCATAAAAAAGGGACTTTAGGATAGAATTTAGTGGCCCAGAACATGTTGTCTTGGTCACAGAAAATCTATCCCAACAAGTATAATTTAATTGAGAAGACAAAAATTGAAAATTAAACCTGTTTCAGAATTGAACAATGAATCTGAATGTGACACACAATTGCTTATTATCATACAAAATAAAATCTGATGGCAGATATTGGGATTCTCCAAAGATATCAACTAAAGTTAGTTGAAACACTGTTGTGTGGTTATACTTGAGATAAAATGGCATGTATATAGTCTATGGGTCTGATGCATTTGGACATATCCTTAGATCCTCATTACCTAACACAAACAAAAAAATCATTGTCTACACAGTCTTATTCAACCATGTTTATGTGTGACGACTGTATACAGAGTCTTCATGAAATGACAAATTTGCTATGAATCCCAAGAAGAGACAGGTCAAGGTGCACGTAGGCACCTCCTCCCTTCTAGAAGACAGAGGTCAGCAGAGCAGGTAGACCAGAAGGGAGAGGTTGATTAAGCCCCTATTACCTCCTTCCCTAAAGACCAATCAGCTTAAAGGGCACAATGTTCTGCCAGTCATATTGTGCCTACTTGCTCATTCTCTATTCTGCCCCTGGAAACTGTATAAAAACTCGCTGAATGGGCCGCCCGTGGTCACCGAAAATGCCTAGGGTGCAGGAAAAACGATGGCGCTGGATTAATAAATTCCTCTTGGCTTTTGCAGAGATTTCCGGTTCCACAAGACTCACTCAGAGGGTCCCAGGTGGCTAAGGCTTGGCAGAGACTTACACAAGTTCCAGGGCTCCTGGGGGAACACCAAGAGAAACCCTATCTTGAGGCAAAATAAAACAAAGCAGGAAAGGTTCTGACTTTCAGTTTACAGACATATATTCGCTCTAGTACTATTGACTATAAAACTTTGATCATGAAGGCATGTTGGATTTTATGACAGAGTTTGTGTGTGGGTGTGGGTGTGGGTGTGAGTGAGAGAGTCTAAGGTATGCAGATCCAAGAAAAGCATATTTCTGAGATATTCTTACTAATAAACAAGCAACCAACAACAACAAGAGCAACAAAAAGTTGTGAGGAACAACAACAAAAAAGTATTTTGGGATCATCCATTTCTCGGCCACTTGCTGCTGGTGTAGTAAATCATTCTGGTCCACAATTCTCTAAGCTTCCATACTCTCCACTGCTACAGCTTTCCTCCTTCTCTCCACCATAGTCCGAGTAAAGAGACATGCATGGAGGGCTGTGGAAATTGTTTCATGCCCCCCTTGCCACACACTTGTGTTTGTAGCTGCTCGTAAATCAATATTACATGTGTGTGTGTTTTCAGGGCTAAGCTAGCCCCCCCCCCCCCCCCCAGATTTGTGTTT
>JAPYYD010000037.1:0-17697 GCA_028551405.1 Uromys caudimaculatus | reverse complement strand
GTAGGCAGCCATGATGCTAGAGAGGAGCTGAGTGTTCTGCATCTTCATGAGAAGGTAGCCAGGAAGAGACTGTCTTCCAGCCAAGTAGTAGAAGGGGCTGTTTTTACTGGCCAGAGCTCCAAAGAACACCACTCTAGGAATTCATTTCCTTCAAAAAGGTAACATCCACTCTCACAAGGCCACAATTCCTAACAGTGCCCCTACTTTGGGCCAAGTGTATTCAAATAACCACAGTTGATGTCTACTATGAATTCTTTTGTGCATTTAAATATGATTAGGACATGCAAAGGCTTTACCATATTGATTATTTTGAGAATGTATTCAAAGACTACTGGGGCATGTAAAGTATTTTCCCATTTGACTATAGTAACAAGATTTTTGTCCAGGTTGTGTTCTTTTATGTCTTTGGAGACTCTAATGATATCCATAGGCTTTTCCACATTCATGATATTCATAAGATTTCTCTAAAGTTTGTGTTCGCTTAATAGTTGGAGTGTACAGTGACATGCAAAGGCTTTACCACATTGATAATATTTGTCGGGTTTCTTTCCAATATGTGTTCTTTTGAGTAATTGGAAATAACTGGGTGTTGTAAAGGCTTTACCACATTGATTACAATCATAAGGATTCTCTAAAGTATGTGTAATTTTATGATATGGAAGACAACTGTAACATGAAAAGGCTTTACCACATTGATTACATTCATAAGGATTCTCTCCAGTATGTTTTCCTTTATGATATTGGAGACAACTGTGACATGAAAAGGCTTTACCACATTGATTGCATTCGCAGTGGTCCTCTCCAATATGTATTCTTTTGTCTTCAAGATGACTGGGTCTTGCAAAGACTTTACCACACTGATTGCATTCATAAGATTTCTTATTCTCCAGTATGTGTTCCTTTATGTCGTTGGAGATTATGGTGACATGAAAAAGCTTTACCACATTGATTACATTTATAAGGTTTCTCTCCAGTATGTGTTCTTTTATGTACTTGGAGATAACTGGGTGTTGTAAATGCTTTGCCACACTGATTACATTCATAAGGTTTCTCTCCAGTGTGTGTTCTTCTATGGTATTGGAGATGACTGGGTCTTCCAAAGGCTTTACCACATAGATTACATTCATAAGGTTTCTCTCCAGTATGCGTTCTTTTATGATATTGAAGGCTACTGTGACATGAAAAGGCTTTACCACATTGATTACATTTGTAGGGTTTCTCTCCAGTATGTGTTCTTTTATGTACTTGGAGATACCTGGGTGTTGTAAATGCTTTGCCACACTGATTACATTCATAAGGCTTCTCTCCAGTATGTGTTCTTTTATGATATTGGAGACTACCGTGACATGAAAAGGCTTAACCACATTGATTACATTCATACGGCTTCTCTCCAGTATGTGTTCTTTTATGATATTGGAGACTACTGTGACATGAAAAGGCTTTACCACATAGATTACATTCATAAGGTTTCTCTCCAGTGTGTGTTCTTCTATGGTATTGGAGATGACTGGGTCTTGCAAAGGCTTTACCACATAGATTACATTCGTAAAGTTTCTCTCCAGTGTGCGTTCTTTTATGATATTGGAGACTACTGTGACCTGAAAAGGCTTTACCACATTGATTACATTTGTAGGGTTTCTCTCCAGTATGTGTTCTTTTATGTACTTGGAGATACGTGGGTGTGGTAAACGCTTTGCCACACTGATTACATTCATAAGGTTTCTCTCCAGTATGTGTTCTTTTATCATATTGGAGATGACAGGGTCTTGTAAAGGCTTTACCACATTGATTACATTCATAAGATTTCTCTCCAGTATGTGTTTTTTTTTGTCTTTGGAGATTACTGTGACATGAAAAGTCTTTACCACCTTGATTATATTTATAGGGTTCCTCTCCATTATAACTTCTTATGTACCTGCAACGATAAATGGAACATTTGAACGCTTTACTACATTCATTAACCTGATCAATTGTTTACAAATATAAATTATTTTACACTTTCTTCTAATATTAAAGAAAAATCTCTTTTATTATTATCTCTTCTATCACTTCTTATTTCCATGCTGTTCTCCCTCAATATGGGAGGTTTTATCTCTTTGAAAATACCTGTGATGGTAACAACATTTATTGCATGGTTCACATTTGTAGCATCCTTTTTCTATATGAGATTTCTGTATGAGATATTTCACATATGTGAAGAAAAATGGAACAACACAGAGGTCTTTTTTTTTTTTTTTTTGTTTTTCGAGACAGGGTTTCTCTGTGTAGCCCTGGCTGTCCTGGAACTCACTCTGTAGACCAGGCTGGTCTCGAACTCAGAAATCCACCTGCCTCTGCCTCTCAACTGCCTGGATTAAAGCCATGTGCCACCACTGTCCGGCCAATGCAGAGCTTTATAACACTGATTGCATTCATAATGTTTCTGTAGTGTGAATCCCACCACATTAGCACTGTGAACCAGGAAAAACAGAAGAATTTTCAAATTTCTACTACCTACAGAGATTTTCTGCAGTGTGACATAGGGGATGTTCCCTATAAAGTCAGAAAACCAATTAATTGGATTTGTCTATCATAATCAGAAAGGGTACCAAAGGCAGAATACTGCATATATTCTGATTGTTCTGGAATAGAAAGAGGTATGTTGCTTCTTTCAATATTCCTATGCTCACATGTTTTTATCTATTCTGATTCTAGATATATCCATTAAAAGAAGAAGAACTAACCAAAAGTTTCCACATTGAATTCACATCATTTGAGTTTTTGTTCCTTGTAGACATGCTGTCTATGGATTAAGGTTTCTCCTCAACAACATTCTTGACTCTCATACCTGAACTTTTAATAAATTTAGCAATGCCACTACAAGAATATGAGTATTACTAACTTTACCATGGATTCTTTGCTAATTAGAAGGTTTTGGTTATATATTTATCAATATTCAATGTGCAACATCTAAATAATATGAGACTATACAGATTGGTAGTTCTACAGCATAGCTCTGATGGAGATACAAATTAAATAAAGGTGTCCCTTAAGGCATTGTTTCCTTGTCTTCTTTCTTAAAAACAAATAAGATAACACATTGAGGTACATGGTTTTGTGAGAATATTATAATCATAGCTACACTTAAAGGACTGATATTTTACACCAATTCTTGCTTTTCTTTAGAGCTTCCACAACATATTCAGATTTTCTCAGAGGCATGTTCATATCACCTTGCACATAAAATTACCTTTCATGTTTTCTAGAACTTTGACATTGTTCTTCAATATGATGGTCATCCCAATTGTAGCCTAAAACACAGTACCAGAAAATGAATCATATACTAGTGGAAATTAGGCAAAATTCACGTTACTATTAACTTTCACAGCACCAAACCTTATTTATTCAGCTCAATCTTCCTTGTTCTCAATTGAAATAACACATGATCATCAATAACCAAGAAACATTTGTTCCCTTATTTTGAAAAGCAAAAGAAAATTCACAGTCTTACCTATAGCAGTGAGATTCAGGTAAATCTCCAGCATCACATCTTTGTAGAGATTCTTCTGGGAAGGATCAAGCAAATTCCACTCTTTCCCAGTGAAGTTCACATGCACATCATCAAAAGTCACTGCATCCTGAAATATTCCATACTTAAGTACAACACAACACAAGATGTTGTGTAAAGTATTCATATCAATGTAAAGTAAATATATGATTCCTTTGCAATATATTCTCTTTTTGTTTGTTTGTTTTCCCGAAAGAGGGTTACTCTGTGTAGCCATGACTGTCCTGGATCTCACTCTGTAGACCAGGCTGACCTCGAACTCAGAAATCTGCCTGCCTCTGCCTCCCTACTGCTGGGATTAAAGGCGTGTGGCACCACTGCCCGGCTCCTTTACAATATATTCATATTAATTCTGCTGCTCCCTCCACTTATTTCCTGACACACAAGTTATATTGTAATCACCATGTCATTTTAGAAGGAACATGAATTATAAGGTTCACCTGTGTCGCTTCTAAATCTTTCGTAAAATATATAGCCTGCAAGAGACATGCCATTTGATAGGCAAATGTAAAGGGAAACAGATCAATAGTACAGAGTACAAATATGAGAAATTCTACGAACAATTACTACCTATAAAAGTAATGTACAAGTTGGGTGTATTTGCTCATGTCTATAATGCCAGAAGCACAGGCAGGTGCATATCATTGAGCTAAATGCCAGCACGGTCTATGCAATGAACTCCAGGACCGCAAAAGTTACAAATTAAGACCCTCACTCCCCTGCAAATATCAACCAAGGAAACAAAATTGATAGAGACAACTCAGTTCTTTCCTGAAATTCCTACAAAGAATTATTCTTTCACTGCATTTCTGTATTCATCTTGTAGAAACATGAAGTACACCAGTTTAAACTACAACATTAATAATATTTGACTAAAAGAGAATGCATGTTTAAACAGTTAGAATTGACCAATGAAAAGACTAGTAATGTAAATGTTCATAAGTAAGAAACATAGGGCAGAAGACATAGCTCAGAAGTGGAAAATTCTTGCTGGTCTTCCACATAACAATGGTCAATTTCTAGCATATACATGGGTCCAACAGCTATCCATTACATGAAGATCAGGAGTTCTGAGGCCATTTTCTGACAGCAGTAAAGGTGAGGCACACATGATAGTCATATTCATGCATGCAGGCAAAATACTCCTATTTATTCAAAAATTTCAGAACAAACACAAGAGTTAGGCAGAATCTCATACATCTGCAATTCAATGACTCTGAAACCTCAAGTAGTATTGATGTCATGAACATATGCCATCCTGAGAAATAGAATATAACCTATGTATTTGGCCAAATTTAAACATTGAAAATGTGGATGTGGAGTTGCACAAAAGCATATGCATATTGTATAAAGCATGTCAGATGGCTTAAGTGCCTTCTATTCCTAGTATCAATAAAGGAAGGGTTTCACAGAGAAATGTTGTTTTAATAAACAAAATAAATAAATTAATTAAATTATATATAAAACCTCCAGGCTTGCAAAATAGCTTATCATTGAATAGAAAATGTGTCTACAGTATGTTATGTGACTTAGGGACAGAGTTCAAATGGTGACTGTCTGCTAGCATGAGAAGAAAGCTGAAGGATCAGTTTCAATCACAACACAGTAGACACAAAGAACAAAATGTGTCCTGTCTTAAAAGAAATGCATGTGCAAAGCTGGAGAGGAGACTGCAGGAATGGCCAATGAAAACTCTCACAACTAGAAATCCATCCCATTGTCAAGCACCAATCCATGACAATTTTAGGGAAGCTCTGTTATGCTCCCACACAGGAGCCTTGCATAATTGTCCATTGAGAGGCTCCACCCAGCAGCTGACTGAAACAGATGCAGAGAACCACAGTCAAACATTGAATAGAACTTGGGGACTGTTATGGAAGAGTTGGAGGAAGGATTGAATATCCTGAAGAGGATAGGAACTCCACAGGTAGACCTACAGCCTCAACTAACCTGGAACCTAACTCAAAAACAGAGCCACCAACCAAATAGCATACACAGGATGGACTAAGGCCACTGAAACATATGTAACAGATGTGCAGTTCAATCTCCATGAGGGTACTTCAAGAATTGTAGCAGGGGATGTCCCAAAAGGTGCTAGGCAGAGACTTGATGCACCATGGTGTGGAGATATCCAGGTGGCACCCACTCTCTCAAAGAAGAAGAAACAAAAGAGATTGGACATAGGGACTCTTGTGAGGGAAGGGGACCTTGAGTGGGGACAGTGACCAGGGTGATAATGGATATATAAATTATTGGTGAAACAAAACCGTAAAGAAAGAAAAAAAAGTCATATTTTGATGAGTCTATACACACTATCCTCTCCCCCCACAAGGTTTGTGGAAAGGCTCCTCGTACAAGAACTTCCAAGTTCCACAAAGGGAGCCAGACAGGACAGACAAGCATTCAAAGATATCATCCTATCTAGAAGCTTTCTGTTTCAATCAACTGCATTCTTACCCTGGTCATTATAGGCTCATGTTCATCCTGTGATGAAAATGCATTCAGTCAAACTTCAGTGATCCTAACAGTCTACAGGAGCTCCTACACTGTTCAAATGTGTAAAGTCTCTTCTGACACTCAAGGCAATATCTTGAAAATCACAAATTGTAAAATCAGAGAGCAAGTTATATCTTTGTAACATACATAGGCACAGAATACCCCTCTCCATTCCAATAGATAGAAATGTGCACATAGGGAGAGAAGATTGGAACAAGGCAAGAAACACAGCAGGGCAAACACCAAATCCTATAGCTTTGTCTCAGACACATTGGACTTCACTTTCTAAAGGCTGAGATGGCCCTATTCTGGTAACTTCTCATACATCTCTCAGTTTGGGTACTTCCTCTCTCTGTATGTAGGGATACTGCTACCTTGACTGCAAGAGCCTTCCCATATCAGTCATCATCACTATCTCTCACAGACTTAGAAGCAGCCCTTCCAATGAGGACCCACCCTCAATTAAGACTCCTTCACACAACAGTAGCTCTGAAATGTTCAGAACTGATGACAGTTACCACACAGAGATAATAATAAAGTAGGAAGTTGTAAAAACTCAAAACCTCCGGGCAGTGGTGGTACACGCCTTTAATCCCAGCACTTGGGAGGCAGAGGCAGGTGGATTTCTGAGTTCGAGGCCAGCCTGGTCTACAGAGTGAGTTCCAGGACAGCCAGGGTACACAAAGAAACCGTGTCTCGAAAAACCAAAATAAACAAATATAAAAAGTAAAAACTCAAAACAGATGAGCTAACAATATCAATCACAGGAGCCCCTGCCACAGAATGAAGTTGTGGTTGAGCCACAACAAAATGGGAAATGCACCTGACTCTGAGCAGGGAGAGATACACTGGAATGGGGAGTTCAGAGGCTGTGCTGCTTTGGGATGAGGTGTCTTTAAGCCTGTGTTCTTAAGCCAGTGAGACCACAGAGGTGGGTAAAATAGCTGGAAGGTGAACTGAGAAGCAAATTACCCCAGAAACCTAGAAATAAGACCTCTGGTCCAAGGAAGATAGTCTAACTTTGTTGTAATGGATGAAGAACAACCTTTCAACTAATGACAGCTCCATGTTCAAAACTACAGAATCACATATGGCTGGCAACAGGGTTGATAGGGAGGGGGAAAATGAGGTCCTTCTCTTTTCTACCATGTAAAACAGGGTAGGAAGAGCTTGCTTTTGCCCTGGATGTTTTCTCCAAGAGCTTTCTGTCATGGCCAATTTATTGGGTCTAGGTCCTCTTGGCAAGAAGGATTTTACCCTAGGCAGGGGGTTAGTAACTAAATTAATTAGGATGGAAAAGATCTCATTTCCTCTCTCAGTCACAGAATAATAAACTGCCATTCACATAATAGAGAACCACAAGGGGTAGGTAAAGTCTACCCAGAAAATGCATTTCCTTGGACACAGGCGAAAATGAAGACAGGATGGCAGCTGTGAGCCCTGTGGCAGGGTGCCAAGTATGCTCTATCTTCCCTAGCAATTAAGACCAGGGGCACAACAACCCTATACCAGCTCTGCAGCATCTTCCAAGCCCGTGGAGATACCAGTCCCCATTACATCTACTGTACCAGGGTTCCACATTTACTTTAGTCATCTCTCTTCACAAATACTCAAGAAAAACCTGAAAACCAAGAACACAAGCAAATCTCCTTAACAGCTGGCCTTTCAACCCTTAATTTGTGAGTCCTGGGGGTCTTGGGACTCCAGTCTAGGCAACAAGATGTTATGACTTATTCCAGGGACCTCAAATACCACCATAGAGCCTAGTTAAAAGAAAACAGACAAACAATCCCGACTAGCCCTTCCTTTCCTCCCTCATCCTTGTGACTCAGCCCCCCCTTTGGCAGACACTCTCTATTCAATCACAAGCTTTAACTACCAGGAGACAATGCAGCCTTTCCACCTGTCTACCAGACAATTGTTATCCCAGATGCAATTTTCACAGTTGCACTATACTAAGCACCAGAAGCGGCTTAACCTTCTGTCCTCTCTATGTCTCCTCATGGACATTGCTAAGATCATCTCTTCCTGCCTGCCTCTTCTTTCAGCTTCCAACATTTGCAAGCATTCCCTCTTGAAAATACTCACCAAACAGGTCAGTAAAAGAGGCTACATTGTCCCAACACTGTGCTAATCCAGGGAACAAAATGTAACCAGGAACAAAACTCCCACCCAAACAAAGCAAACCCAGAAACCAATACCTAGACCAATAATCACCTCAAACCCAGAGGCCTAGACACCAGCATAGGAATATAATGAATAACAGCCAGAAAAAGATGTCACCAAGAAATCCAAGCTGTTCTATCACAGCAGGTTCTGAGAAATTAAAACATGCAACAGATATGGTGCAAAAAAGGTTGTTTGGGGAAAGGGAAAGGAGTGAGAACCTGGGAAGAGACAGAGGGACGGAAGAGGGCACACATAAAAGGAACAGAGAGAGAGCCGTGAAGGTAGAGAAAGAGAATGGAGAGGGTGTATGTGCAGAGAACAGAAACAAAGAAAAAAAAATAGAGAGCTGCTGTAGTTGGTGGTCCACATATAGAAAGCATGCCTGACAACAGCAGCAGGTGATGGAAGAAGGTAATGACATAAGCAGTTGCTAAGCCTCTCAGAGCAGTCATTGAAATTGCCTGTACACTGACATCTGCAGAGCCAAAGTTCACCCACAGAACAGGAAAGAAAGACAGAATCTCAGGCATTAAAGTTGTATAGAAAAAAATGGATACATTGGTTAAAAAAAAAAAAGTAGATTCTAAAAGATTCCTGGCACCAAACAACCAGGAACTCTGCAACATACGAGAAGGCAAAAACTACAAATGATTGGAATAGAATAAGAATATCAGCTCAAAGGTCTACAAAATATTTTCAATGAAATCATAAATGAAAATTTTTGTAAAATAACGAAGAATATGCCTATTATGGTACAAGAAGCACCCAAAATACCAAATACATTGGACAATATCCCTTTGCCACATAATAACCAAAACACTAAAGATATAAAACAAAAAAATAAAAAACTGCAACAGAAAAAAAATTAACAAAAACTAAACAAAAACAATGAATATATGAAAGCAGACCAATTAGGTTTGTACCTATCTTCACAGCGTACACTATAAAAGACAGAAAGGTTTGAACAAATGTGCTTCAGACACAAAGAAACCATCCATGACATTTCTACAGGGAAGCCAATGGTCCAAATATTTGGGAAGAGTCAGAATCAGCCATGATAGTGAACTTATTTAGGGGACACTGCCTGATCTAGCAGGTGAGGAGCACCACAGGGTACCTCACAGGTGGTCACATCTGCCTGATGCTTCCCATCCAGCCCCAGAGAGGACCCACCACCCCAGCCCCCACTGCTCAGCTGCCTGCTCCTCCCCATTGAGGGCAGTGACCCTGTGCTCACCATGTCTCGATTTCAGAGCTTCCCTGAGATCCCGGCATAGCACTCAACAGTTGAGCTCAGAGCAGGACACAGAACAATTCAAGTCTGTACAGCCACAGTGAACATGGAGAATGGGCCTGGAATGTCCCTCCTCTCTGTCTGACTGGCAGGTCTCCCTGGAGGCCTTGATTGGCCAGTGAGTATTCCTCAAGGTGAAAGTGTGCTTCCTGTGCAGGGCCAGTTGTTTTTCAGCTCTCAGGAGGGCTTTGCACTCCATTAGCATTTGTGAAGGTACTTCCAGAGGATCACTCAGCCCAGCCCTGGGGGAGAACTCACCCTTACAGCTCAGGCTAGTGAGCTGCCTGCTCCTCCCCTCTGTGAGCAGCAGTACCTCACTTACCAGGACCTGACCTTCCTCCTTGCCAGAGCTTTGCTCACATCACTTGCCTTCTTCTTCCTGAAATCAAGGTGAATAGCTTCCATAGCCCATTACTCAAGGTGCAGTGGAGGTATCAATCTGACCCAGGAGTGGAAGAGGGTCCAGGCTATTAACACACATTAAAGTGGGATTTTAGGAAACCAGAGTTTACTTTTGTGGCTTGATACTGGACTCAGGGAAATTGCAGCTCCCTTTCAGCAGATGATAGGTATCAAACAACCCTGGGAGAAAAGCCAAACATAAGGGAAACACTATGGAGCACTATTGTTAGCCAGCACATCTTCATCAGTGGTAAAGTGCAGAAAAACCACAGTCGTATTAGTACAGGTTCTCTAAATAAACATATCTCAAATCATTAAGAGAATGAATTTCTCTATGTATGTAGATAGAGTATTTAATGGAGTGGCCAATAAAGCCTATCAGCCAAGGGAAATGAGAAAACCAAGGACTGGTTGATTTCTAGCTGCAGAATATTACAGCTGATCTTCAGTATCTATCAGAATTTTGAAGAAATAAGTACTTACCAGTGCCAGTTTAAAAAAGAAACAAACATATCACCTTTGTTAGGGGATAAAGGAGGGCAAGTACAAAAAAAGAAACAACTACCCTGATCAATGTCCTTTATATATGTAGGTTGCCAAAAGAATCTATAGCCTAGAATAAAGGTGGATCTCAACATCTCAAAAGATCAAGATTAATAAAGGGTTTCTCCTTCAAAAGGTGTAATTAAGAAATATCCCCCACAGTAAGCAGGGTTAGACCTAGGGTTAGGGGATTAGAGGGCTATAGTTAAGATTAGGATAAGGGTTGTTAGGAATAGGCTTACCTTGGTTAGGATATTAAGGAGTTGAGGGTTAGGATAGGGTTAGAGGTTTAGGGGAAGTGCCAGGGTTAGGCTCAGGGTTAGAGTTGTTAAGATTTGGATTAGGGAGGTTAGGAAATTAAGGGGTTAAGATAATGTAAGAGGTTTAGGGTAAGTCACAACATAAGGCTCAGGGTTAGGGTTAAGTTAGCCATCATTATGTTTTATGGTACCACTGAGTCAACAGTATCCATATTACACAGAGAAGAAATATCAGGGTTAGGTTTAAGCTCATGGTTATGTCAAAGGATTTGTTGTGCTGTGTGAAATCTGCTTCTACCTTTTCTCTTATCTTCTGTCCTAATCCTCTTTTTCATAATATCAACATTTGTTTTCCTGCCCCAAGGAAAGTAGAAAGTAGGTTATCCAAGAATCTGAAATTCTTTGATGGGAAATATCTTTTCTTTACCCTGGGATCCCATTCACACAGAACAGAACTGCTTTGGTTGTTCTCAGATTCACCTGTGGATCCTCATAAGATGGATGCTATCATGGGACATGGTGCCATTCTTTTATAATGATATCATTACTACAGCATTGGTCCTGTGTCTTCACCACAGCTTCAGTTAATATAATCATATGCTACAAGATAAAATGGTGGCCACTGTTATTCTTTTTTTTTTTTAAGATTTACTTATTTATTTATGTAAGTACACACTCACAGCCTTAAGACACACCACAGGGCATCATATCCCATTAAAGATTACCATGTGGTTGCTGGGAATTGAACTCAGGACCTCTGGAAGAGCAGTCAGTGCTCTTAACCACTGAGCCATCTCTCCAGCCCCACTTTTTTTCTTTGTGGTCCAACTGAGTTAAAAAAAAAAAGTCCCTATTACACAAAGAATAGGCCTACAAGGTATTCTTTTTATATCTTAATGATTTTGCTTTGTTCTTTTTCTGATAGCTTTTACCTTACATAATAAATGGCTTCCAAAAAGAACCTAAAAAAATGTAAAATGTGCAGGGCAGTGGTGGTGCACGCCTTTAATCCCAGCACTTAGGAGGCAGAGGCAGGTGGATTTCTGAGTTCAAGGCCAGCCTGGTCTACAGACTGAGTTCCAGGACAGCCAGGACTATACAGAGAAACCCTGTCTGGAAAAACAAAAACCAAAAAAAAATTCCTATACCCATACAATCAAAGGCAACATTGGTTAAGTTCTTGTTCTTCCCGCTTAAGTCTTCTATTATATTTGGATGAAAACTTGAGTTTATTTTTAGGGTTAATGTTTTTCACTTTTTCACTCCATCCCTTCATTCCTTCTCACTTATGTACATTATCATATCACCTCCAGGTAGGATACTATGAGGTTTTTCCTTTCCAAATTATATCCCCTTGATCTCTTTCAGTTGTCTTATTGCTCTGGCTAGAACTTCAAATAGAATGTAGAATAGAAATGAGGAGAGTAGCCTTGTCTTGTTATTGATTTCAGTGGAATGGTTTTGTGTTTCTTTTCATTTAATTTGATGTTGGCTATAGGCTTGCTGTAAGTTTTGGTTACTATGCTTAGGTATATCCCTTGTATTTTTAATCTCCTGAAGATCTTTACCATTAATTGGTGTTGGATTTTTATTTTTATTTGTATTTATTTATTTATTTATTTATTTATTTATTTATTTATTTATTTATTTATTTATTTTGTTTTTTTGAGACAGGGTTTCTCTGTGTAGCCCTGGCTGTCCTGGAACTCACTCTGTAGACCAGGCTGGCCTCATACTCAGAAATCCACCTGCCTCTGCCTCCCAAGTGCTGGGATTAAAGGAGTGGGCCACCACTGCCGGGCTAATTGATCCATTCTTATCTGCTTGTACAAAGCTCAAGTGTAAGTGGATCTAGAACCTCCACATAAAGCCAGATACACTGATTGTGATAGAAGAGAAAGTGGGAAAGAGCCTCAAACACATTGGCACAGGGGTAATTTTCATGAACAGAACAGCAATGGCCCAGGCTCTAAGATCAATTAAACACAAATGGGATGTCATAAAATTGAAATGTTTCTGTAAGGCAAAGGACACTGTCATCAGGACAAAATGGCAACCTAAAGATTAGGAAAAGATCTTTCCCAAACCTAAATCTGCTAGGAGGCTAATATTCAGAATATAGGAAGAACTCAAGAAGTTAGACTCCAGAGAACCAAATAAACCTATTACAAAGTGGGATACAGCGCCATACTAACAATACTCAACTGAAGAATCTTGAATGTCTGAGAAGCATCTAAAGAAATGCTCAACATCCTTAGTCATCAGGAAAAATGCAAATCAAAAAGGCCCTTAGAACCGGGCAGTGGTGGCGAAGGCCTTTAATACCAGCACTAGGGAGGCAGAGGCAGTTGGGTTTCTGAGTTCAAGGCCAGCGTGGTCTACAGAGTGAGTTCCAGGGCAGCCATGGCTACACAGAAAAATCCTCTCTCCAAAAACCAAAAATTAAAAATAAAAAAAATGCCCTGAGATTCCATTTCACATCAATCAGAATGATTAAGATAAAAAACTTAGGTGACAGCAGATGCTGAGGAGGATGGGGAGGAAGAAAAACACTCCTCCATTGATGGAGGGAGTGCAAGGTGGTAAAACTACTTTGGGAAACAGTCTGGAAGTTCCTCAAAAAATTGGAACTAGCTCTACCTGAAGACCCAGCTACACCACAACTGGGCATATACCCAAAATGCTCCAATACATAACAAGGACGTGTGCTCCACTATGTTCACAGCAGCCTTATTTATAATAGCCAGAAGCTGGAAACAACAGATGTCCTTAGACAGTAGAATGGATATAGAAAATGTGGTACATTTACACAATGGAGGACTACTCAGCTACTAAAAGCCATGACTTCATGAAATTCTTAGGCAAATGGATGGAACTAGAAAACATCATCCTGAGTGAGGTAATCCAGAAACAAAAGAAAACACATGGTATGTACTCACTGATAAGTAGATATTAGCCCCAAAACTCAGAATACTCAAGAAACAACTCACAAACCCTATGAAGCTTAAAAGAAGCAAAACCAAAGTGTGGATGCTTCAATCTTATTTAGGGGGGGGGGACAAATAATCAGCAGAGGTAGAAAGAGGGTCAGACCTGAGAGGGAGAGGTGAGGGGGAAGTGGGGAAGGATCAAGCATGGGAAGGGACAAGAGAGAAGTGCAGAGGGTCAGGAAATTGAATAGAAATATTTAGCAGTGGGGGATGGGGAGCTGGGGTTGCCACTAGAAAGTCCCAGATGCAAGGGAAGTGAGAGGCTCCCAGGAACCAAAGGGGAAGACTTTAATCAAAATACCCAACAAAGGGGAGATAGAACCTGTAGAGACTACTTCCAATAGATTGGCATGGTCCCCGGTTGAGGGATGGGGCCACCCACCTATCTCAAAATTTTTAACCCTTAATTGTTCCTGTCCAAATGAAAGACAGGGCCAAAAAATGGAACAGAGACTGAAGGAAAGGACATCTAGGATCTACATAGGGATCCATCCCATCTGCAGATACCTAACCCAACACAATTGATGATGCCAAGAAGCATTTGCTGACAGGAGCCTGGTATGGCTTTCCCCTGAGATGTTCTGGCAGCATCTAATATGGATGCAAATATTTCCAGCCAACCATCAAACTGAGCCCAGTAACAACAGAAGAGCAAGGGAAAGGATTAAAGGAGCTGAAGGGAATTGTAACTCCACAGGAAAAACTATACCAACTAACCAACCATACCCCCCAGAGCTCCCAGGGGCTTAACCACCAACAAAAGTGTATACATGGATGGACCTATGGCTCCAGCTACATATGTAGAAGAGGATGGTTTTATCTGACATCAATGGGAGGGAAGGTCCTTGATCCTGTGGAGGCTTGATGCCCCAGCATAGGGGGATGCTAGGGCACTGAGGCACTAGTAGGTGAGTGGGTGGGGGAGCACTCTTATAGAGGCAAAAGTGAGGGGGAATGGGATGGGGGTGTGTGCAGGGGAACTCTGGAAGGGGCATATTATTTGAAATGTAAATGAATAAAATGATTAATAAAAGAAACAAACATGCAAATGCAAAACCTTCCAAGGAGAGAGAGAGAGAGAATTTGAAAACCTTCTTGGTGTTACAGAAATATGGAAACAGGCTGTGGCCATGCAGGCCTTTAATCCCATCACCCAGAAAGGAGACAGAGACATGTGGAATGCTGTGAATCGGAGGCAGGTCTGATCTAGATAGTGATCTCCAGGGCTATGTATAGAGACCCCTGCCCCAACTAAATAAATGAATAGAAAAAAAAACAAATAAGTACAATTATTAACTTGGGATAAAAGCAACAAACAAAGAAGGGGATGCAGTGGTGGGTGCCTGGGGGAGGGGAGACTCTTGGTCTAGAGTGTCCCAAGCTCTGGGCTTCATATTCTCTGTACTGTACAAAGTTGGTTACCCCAGCTCTCAGGAGATGGAAATAGGCCGATAAAGTGGTGGTCGAGTTGGGGTGGTGTGGGAGAGAAGCTGTTTCCATGCTTCTGTCCAAAGTAGTCTCTTTTCGCTTTTTATAAAGAAACTCCATGCTTATGGTGTGTCTTTTAATTTATTTGATTTTTACTTCACTTTTTAAAAAGACTTATTTATTTATTATATGTAAGTACCCTGTAGCTGTCTGCAGACACTTTTTCTTCTCACTCCGGCCCTGCTCGCTCTGGCCCTCACTTTAGCTGTCTTCAGACACCCCAGAAAAGGGTGTCAGATCACATTATGGATGGTTGTGAGCCATCGTGTGGTTGCTGAGATTTGAACTCATGACCTTCAGAAGAGCAGTCAGCGCTCTTAACCACTGAGCCATTTCTCCAGCCCTTTACTTCACTTTTCAATTTGATTTAATTTTATCTGCTAGCCAACAAGCTCTAATGGATTGTTTCATGTCCGTTACCCTCGGGGATCCAGACACATGATCTCACTGAGGCTCTCAGGACTTCTTCCTGAGTGTTGCTGTGAGTGAGTAAGTCTATCAAATATTATTTTAACAGTATTATAATTGTTTCCTTCCTTTTCCTCCTCTTCTTCCATTCCTTTAAGCTTTAAGACAGAGTGGGTGAGAAAAGAGAGCGAGAGAGGCTTGGCTGGTTCTCTTTAGCGTTCTTCCCAATGTGGCTACATGTTATATTTTTAATCACCTCCCACGGAAACCCCTTTCCCAGTAATTCATAACCCCATCTGGAACATTATTGATTCTTTGATCAGAGAACTCTCTTTTTTCCTGCCCCCATTCTGAGAGCTGTTCTAGCATGTTCTCAGACCCCAGATGGGCTCCTTCCTCCCTTGCTGAACTCTGTTCTGCATAAACGCTGGAATGCAAGAGCCTGGAATAAGCAGATGGGGTAGTGGTCGAGATGGGTTGGTGTGTGAGAGAAGCTGCGTCCATGCTGTTTTCCCAAAGTTGGCCATTTTCAGCATTCTGGGGAAACATCACACTTCAGTTTTTAATCTGATTCATGATGATGTAGACTGTCATGGAAAAACTCTCAGAGATCACAGCTGGCCTGTTCTACATAGCCAGTTGAAGGGCAGGTTGGTTTGTAGAGAGATTGATCCTGTCTTAAAAAAGAGAGACAGAGACAGATGAGAGAGAGAGAGAGAGAGAGAGAACAGATAAATAGGAACATAAAAAAATCCACTTGGAACAAACCAACACACACACACACACACACACAAGATCAAGGGAAAGCAGTACATAAAATAATTTTCTAACCAAAGTGAGAAACTTTAAAACAAATCACTATGAGCAGGGCAGTAGTGGCACACGCCTTTAATCCCAAAACTTGGGAGGCAGAGGTCAGTGTATTTCTGAGTTCGGAGCCAGCCTGGTCTACAGAGTGAGTTCCAGGACAGCCAGGGCTACACAGTGAAACTCTGTCTCAAAATAACCAAACAAAACAAAAAAACAAATGTTTCATGAAGAGCATTTTAAACAAGCATAGCAGGCTGAGAAAGGAAAAATATAAAATATATGGTTCAAGTATTAAAGGGGCACCAGGATTCGAAACAGAACTGAATCCTATATTCTAGGAGACAACAGATTAAGGGATTTGTTGGGAGCCGCCACCCCCCAGATGTTGAGATCTCTATAGGTCATGAGAAAATGAAGCCAAGAAGAACTAGAAAATATTATGACTACTCCGAGAGCTGAATATGAAACCACAAAGATCAAGGATACCCTGTTGTCATAAAAGAACAACTGAGTCACTGTGACTGAATATGAAACCACAAAGATCAAGGATACCCTGTTGTCGTAAAAGAACAACTGAGTCACTGTGATTGAATATGAAACCACAAAGATCAAGGACACCCTGTTGTCATAGAAGAACATCTGAGTCACTGTGACTGTTGACTGAGCCCACCCCCTCCCCATTACTTCACACCCCCTGTTCCTCCCCACCTCTGAGTTTACCCCTTTTTGAGTATTGTATAAAAGTAGATGAGTTTTGAAAATTAAACGAGACCTTGACAAAGAGCTTGCTTGGTCTCCTTCTTCTCTCTCTCACCCATTCTCTCCCACAGGTCATGGGGTCTCCTCGGGTTTCCCTCCAATAACTGGTCCCGCTGGTCGGGGCAAGGATTTAGGAGCAAGATCCTACCCAGATAAATTTAGATCCAGGCATGGTGGTACATATCTTTAACCCCAGGAGACAAAGCCAAACAGATATCTGAGTTCAAGGCCAGCATGGGATAAAGCAGGTTCTAGGTGAAGAAAAACTTAAACCCAGGCATGGTGTTACATGCCTTTAATTCCAGCATTGCAGGAGACAAAGCCATGCAGAACTCTCAGTTCAAGGTCAATCTACAGAGCAAGTACCAGGACAGACAAACTTTGGCAGAGAGGGAGTTGGAAAACAGAAAGCTGATGATAATGTAATAGAACAAGGGGGCCATGTCCCAGCTTCTGCAAGAAGCAAAACTGCAGCTTCAGCCATGTGGCTCTGGTTTTAGAGTCAAGGATAGAAGGGACTATTGGAACAAT
>JAPYYD010000036.1:0-16859 GCA_028551405.1 Uromys caudimaculatus | reverse complement strand
CATCATCATCATCTTCATATCATCATCATCATCAGTTACCAAAGAACAAGCTTCGTGAAAGTTCAATCTTTGGTAATGTCCAGAAAATACAAATGTATAGAGACAGAAAGTGAAATCATAAGGCTGGTTACAGGGTAAGGACAGCCTGGATGAGTCAGGACAGGAGTCACGAACGGCCCTTAGTTCATGTGGAGGAAAAAGCATTTGAAAATTGACTACGATGGTAATGGGCATGTCCATACACACAGTATACAAAACGCCTGAACTGTACGTATTACACAGATGAGTTCTGCACTATGTCATCTGGATCTTACAGAGCCATAATACAATGACGACAACAGCACAAAACAGGCACGGAGATCTCACACCTTATGACGCGGAGGGTACTACTCAAAGCAAAAAAAAAAAAAAAAAAAAAAGACAGACTTAGAGCCACCAAGGTACTCAGTGTGAAACGTGACAGTGCTTGTCTATGTCTACTTGGGTGGCTCCCTAAAGCTGTGAGGCATCCTGGTCTAAATGCTCTTGTAATGGTAACTTGGAAATCTGTCTGACCTTTACATCAGGACATTTCCTGAATGTGGGTAGCTATAGTGCAGTCTGTCGAGGACCTGGTGAGCAAAGACCCAGGGGCCTTCAAATGAGACTGTCATCTGTACACTGCAACCTAGACACTCTGTCTAGCCAGTTATTCTTTAAGAAAAAACTCTATTTGTTTTTGGGTTTTTTTTGGTTTTTTTGTTTTGTTTTGTTTTTTCGAGACAGGGTTTCTCTGTGTAGCTCTGGCTGTCCTGGAACTCACTCTGTAGACCAGGCTGGCCTCGAACTCAGAAATCTGCCTGCCTTTGCTTCCCAAGTGCTGGGATTAAAGGCGTGCGCCACCACTGCCCGGCTAAGAAAAAGCTCTTCATCTCGCCGATCCTCTGTCTCTCTCTGCCACACTCTATAGCTGTGTTTGTGTGTAAGCATGTGCACAGTTCCTGAGCATTTTAGACATGAAGAGACCCCACGCCAGACACATAGGGCCATATACGTGCACACGTCCACATAAAAATATAAGTGTAATAAAATTCTGAAAATTAGTAGAGACCGCCAGGGGTTAGCAATGGGGGAACACTGTCACTTCTGCAAAAGCAGGTGATGTGGCAGAGACAAACCAGGTGCGAAGGAATTTGTCCCACGGAATAGGGACATGTCCCACAGACATGACGTGACTATCAGGTCCAGGGGCCCAGGTGTCACTCACTGCCGGGCAGCATCCCCCTTCCCTTCTCCCTTGACCCAAGGAATGAATGGACCTGTCAAGAAATCAGGTCATCTGAGCTCAGCTGGGACCTGTCTTATCAGACCACATACTGACTAGCCTCAGAACACTTCTGCCTTTTGTTCAAGACACTCATTCACCCAGGTTTTCAG
Source organism: Uromys caudimaculatus (assembly GCA_028551405.1). Classification (NCBI taxonomy): domain Eukaryota; kingdom Metazoa; phylum Chordata; class Mammalia; order Rodentia; family Muridae; genus Uromys; species Uromys caudimaculatus. The sequence continues at coordinate 15,443 of JAPYYD010000036.1, read as the reverse complement.
ACGCTTTGGACCCACCCACATGCTGAGTATTTAGCCTACAGTGCTTAAAGGCTGCCAAAGCAACACAAACCATGATACCACGAAGGAACTCCTAAGGTTATGGAGTAGGGATGAGCTAGTCTGAGCAGAGAGCCCAGGCTAAGTGCTTAAGTACAGCAGGACAACAATGGCCAGGGACATTTTCAACAGACAATGCCTTTATTTCTTTCCTAAAGAAGTGATGAACGGGCCCAAAAGATGCCCTGGACACTGGGTCTGATTCACGAGGAAGCAGCAAAGTACAGAGTTGCTTTCAACTGTGGGAAGATGAGTACACCCCAAGGAGGGGCTCTCAGGTCAGTATGTTGCTGGAGAGTATTAAGGCAAAGCACAGGAGAAGGTTAAACCGCCCCAGACGCACAGCTCTCGCAATTAACTCTTCCTCAATCGTCGTTTCAGGTGACAAGTCCCTCTCTACATTATTGGGTCCTCCTTCATTGCAAGTTATGTCCGCACAGCACGAGACAAAGTAGAAGCCCCTGACGTTTTTAAGCAGCCTAGGGAATTCTGCAGGCATGTGTTGTCTATACACAAATGAGCAGTTGTATGTGCAGTCCTTGTAGACTAAGAGCAACCGATTGTTCACACCTACAAAGGAGGCCATCAGGAGAATTACCACCTTCACAGTTTCATTGTAAACCCACCACCACCACAGTCAACCACACAGCTAGCTCCATACCAGACACTGTCAAGAATGCCTGACAAGAAACATGCTAATAACCAAGATGGCCTGACTGCTCGGTACCAAATTCTACACTTACCTTTCTTTCTGTGCATGCTACCATCTTCACATCTGTCACTGTTCCTCCCCAGTTGACTTCTTAGTCTCAGGACACACAGATATGCAAACGACATATCTTGTTCAGTTTAGGCTCTGCTGTTACCCTAAGTGTTCCCCAAGTCTAGAATGAAACAGCGACCAGAAGCTATGTTCTCTGAGACTCCAGAGAGGTTTCACAGGAGTGTCCATATTCACGACTCCAGAGTGAACTCCTTCCCAACTCAATACCTGGCTTCCCAAGCTTCAGCACCTATGTACAAAGCACCGGGGGGGGGGGGAGGGGGGGCTGATGACTGACACGTTTTCCACCGCAGATTATATGGCCCATTCCAAGAATGGCTCCATAGAGAACAAGACCACCATCTCCAGTGGCTTCAGCCCACTAGAGTTGTCAGACATGAACCCACTGACCACACCCTGCTGGGACACCTGGGCTGAAGGCTTGAGGCCTTGCTGCTGCTGCTGCTGCTGCTGCTGCTTGTTTCCCTTGTACTCTGCAGCCATGATTTAGTTCCTCTGCTGTGGAACTCACCCCGACTACTCTACCATTCACAGTCCGGACTCTTGTCTGCTGCCGGACATCACAAGGGCCCTGTGATCATAAACCAAATAACTGTCTCCCACACACAAACTCTGTGGTTCTCAACAGTTGGACTTCAGCTCTCTGCCAGGGCTCTCTACTCGATTTGATAAGTCCTCTCTTGGCAAATCAGCCAACTCCCGATGTTTCTTTGTCCCAGGGTGGCTTCCTTGTCTACTGGGCTGCCTCTTTCATGTCTGGGGGCCAGCAGGTCCTTCCCACACAACAACTTAACAGTGCAATTGTAGCGCCGTGGAGAAATGACTCCACATAGCTCTGTTTATGGGGACCATCGATTCCGTGAACCCAGGGGAAGTGTGTGCATTTGTCCATTTCTGTCTTGGTGGAATCATATGGTGAGTTCCATTTGTTAATGGTGTTATCATATTATCTGTTGCAGTTGTGGGCAAAGTAAAGCCAAGGGAGGGGGCAAGCCAGTCCCTCTCCTACCTCTGGACACAAACCACCCTTGGACAAATCAGCAACTTGTTATCTAGAGCTACGTCCTCTGGAACAGAGGCACAAGCACTAAGACATTGCTAGAACTCCTTTCCAGACAAAGTTCTTCCATCCTCGATCTGGAGCCATAATGAGTTTAGACTCTGTGGTGTGGCGTCTAGACACCGGGGCAGCGGGTGTTTAAAAAGGGAACTTCAGAGCTGCCGGATGACCTGATTTTAGCAATACTGCCCCTTTCCCTGGGCATTCCCCAGCCCAGGGGCTATTCTCATCGCATGTTACTTGGTGTACAGGTACTGACAGTAGCTACATCTTCATTGCAACCTCTTCTGACACCACTAGAAGATCACTGCTCATTTAAGTGATATTTATTTTGCCTGTGTGTGTACCCCGATCCTGCCCTAGCTTTGCCATTTCAGAACGCAGGAGTCACCCTGAGGAACCAAGGCACCTCAGTGCTTGAACCCGGCCAGCTGCGGTGTATGGTGGTTTGAATGAGAATAGCCCCCATAGGTTCAGATGGTTGAATATTTGGTTTCCGCCACACCCCCAGCCCTAGGTAGAACTGCTTGGGAAGCATTAGAAGGTGTGACACACTTATTGACCTAGGCGTGTCACTTGGGGACAGGCTTGAGATCTCAAAAGCCTAGCACCTTTCGAAGTTAGCTCTGTCTCCTGCTTGCTGATCTAGGTGTGAGCGAGCTCTCAGCTGTTCCTGCCACTGTGCCTTATCTCCACCATAACAGACTCTAACCCTCTGAAAACATAAGCCCAAGGAAATGCCTTATTGTAGAAGCTGTTCTGGGCATGCTGTCTTATCAGCGCAATATGAAAGTCACTACTACTGGATGTGACTGCACAAGACCAGAAATCAACACTCGTGCAAAGATTCAGAAAAGCTGAACCAGAATGTCTGCCCACATGCATAGAAGACCCTCAGGGACAAAGGCCTGGAAAGGGCCACAGTAGTCTCATTCCCCGGATATCCAGGGCGTGTTGACTGTCAGCCTACCAACAACCACAGGCTTTTGGTGCCATGAACCACACTACCCAATCAGTGGGCTGAACCCAGTGCCTGTGAACAGGCTCTCAGTTTGAGGAGCTACCAGAAGAGTGATGGATCTGGCTCTGGAGAGAACAGACTGACCCTGCCCTCTAAGATTGTACAGAGAGGCTTATTCACTCAAGGTGACCAACATACAGATATTTACGTATGGCGAGTGTCAAACATCGTCTGATATCCAATGGACAAGTCTTGATGTTTGGACATCTGAAGGTGTTCATGGTCATGCACGCATTGCATTTCATATGAGGGACCCCTGAAGAAGGAGAAAAGAGTGTTGGACTTTTACCCCAAGAAGCCTTTTCGCCATTATACTCCCACTCTCTTACCCGCAGTCACCGCCCACACACACACACACAGCTGCTCTGCAGTGTAGTTCTCTACACAAGCCATACCGCAAGACCTGCAGAGCTCAGATCCTGGCATGGTCTAAGGCAGGGCTAGACCAGCTCCCGGGATAGCAGCGGGCCCACCATGGACCTTTCCTTGTTCTGAAAGGCCGGTCACATGTAAAACAGCTGACCTCTTGAAAGAAGCCCATCCCTCTGTGGAACGGTGGGTACCCAGGACACCACAATCCTCCAGGGCTTCCCTGGACTCTGCACCTGCTGTCCCTGCCCCGGCAGTGCTATGGCCAGATGCTCCCTCAGCTCTCCTGGTCAGTAGCTCTCTGTGGGAGGCTTCGGTTCACTCAACTCTGTTGAATCTCAGGAGTATCCTGGAGTCCCAAGTTAACACAACAAGACTCGTGCCACTTGGTTTTGTGAGTCCAATTCCAACCAAACCTTCCTATAACCTAGTCCACTCTAAGTGGATTCTCCTTCCATCTGACACACTGGGAATCTTTGGATCATACTTACATTTGTACCTAGCCTCGATAGCATTGTCCAAGACACTAGTACTGTTGTCCAAAACACTGATATTGTTGACAGTGGTGTCCACCCATGGGAGACCCAGGAGAATTAGTAAGAAGAAGGGGAGCATCATTTCCAACAGATGGGTGAACCTGAAAGTGAAGAGAACTGTGCCCCCGTCAGTGAGGGTCAGGCTCCTTGCTCCAGATCCATGTCCCCAGCCTCAGTGACCTGAGGAGTCCTCTCGGGCCATGGCCTCCACCCCCACAGCCAGCCCTTGTGCTCCTAGCACAGGAACTTCAGGTCCTTGCCTTTTCCTTCCCGCTGTGCTGCATGTGTGCATCTGCCTTCCCACCCCGGAAACTGTCCTGATGCCTCTGCCAGCTTCCCCTTCTAGACCTTCTTGTGCCCATGGACACAGTCCACATCCACCCCTCCCAACCTGTCCCCCCTACCCTAACATTGGATTTGGTTACCATACCCTTGTTAGAAACCTTTCCTCATCTTCCTGCTTCCCCGATTCAGACCCATCCTGCCAACTCCCCTGAGTTTTCCTCATGGAGCTGTCCTGCTGGGCTGGAGCTTATCATCTCATATCTGGAACTTGGCTGCTGAACTGCAATCTAATGTACTCTTCTGGAATGTTCCAGGCTAGTGACTCAAACTCTGATAGCACCTCTCTGCTGCTGGCCCCACTGGGCTTGTCTGTACTCGCGGGAATGTTCTAGAAGACCCTTCCTGAGGAAGGTGGGCAACAGCCTCCCTCTGGAGACCATCCCGAAGACTGTCCAGCATAAAGGGCCTCTCTCTGTACCTACCCTCCTTCCTCAGGCTGCCGGCTCTGGAGCACCATTCCCCTCACTCAGGACTCTGACCATCATTCTGAGTGATTCACCCAAGACTGAAACTTCTCACCAGGCATTCCTCCTGCAGGGCTCTGAATCTTGATGGTTGCCACCCCTCAGGGCCCCTATCTGGGTGCCTCTGCTCAAAGGCTACCTTCTATTGGAGCTCTGCTCCTAGGTTCTGATCCTCTCCGACCATCTCTTGGTGCCCTTTCTTCAGGTCTCTGAACACCCCTTCTTTCAAGTTTCACACCAACTCTTGGCACCACTCCTTCAGAGCCCAACCCTCTCTTGGTACCCATCTCTCTCTCTCTCTCGCTCTCGCTCTCGCTCTCTCACTCTTTCTCACTCTCTCGCTCTCTCTCTTGCTCTCTCTCTCTCTCTCACTCACTCTTTTGCTCTCTGGCTGGCTCTCTCTCTTTCTCTCTCTGGCTCTCTCTCTCTCTCTCTGGCTGGCTCTCTCTCTCTCTCCCTGTCTCTCTCTCTGTCTCCCTCTGTCTCTCTTTCTCTGGCTCTCTCTCTCTCTCTCTCTCTCTCTCTCTCTCTGTGGTTCTCTCTCTCTCTCTCTCTCTCTCCCCCCCCCTTTCCATTGAATTCTGACCCTCTCTTGGGCCCCTTCTTCAAGAATTCAGCCCTCTTTGGCTGCTTCCCTCTGTGCTGGGACCCTCTCTCAAAGCCCTTCCTTCAGGGCTCTAAACAGTTCCAGGTCTCCTTCCTGAAAGCTTCCCATTCTCTTGATACCATTCCCTCGGCCTTCAGGACATCTCTTGACCAGTTTCCCTCTAAGTATCTGACCTTTTGGGATTCTTGGGGCTCTCTTCCCTCATCAACCTCTCTCTTTGTGACCCTCCTTCAGGGTCCTGAACCTTACATGGTGCCTTTCTAAGAGTCTCTCACCCTCTCTTGATGCCTTCCTCTTAAAGCTGTCACACCCACCTTATGCCCTTCCCACAGAGGCTCCATCCCTTCCCAGTGCTCCAACTCTTTCTCCTGGGGCCCATGTCCTTCCCTCGGGGATCCAACTATCTTGGACTCCTCCTTCAGTGATCAAAACTCCTCTTGGAGCCCTCATCTCTGGGCTCTCGAGGTCCCTCCTTCAGCATTCCAGTTCTCCCTTGGTACACTTCCCTTGAGGTTCCAGCCCTCTCTTCTAATGAACCTCCTCTGCATGCACTTCTCTCTAGACTCTTGAGGACCCTCCTTCAGAGGTACAACCTTCTCTTGGCATCCTTCCCTCAGTGTTCTGGACCTCTTTTGATACTTCTCACCCAGGGCTCTGACCTTTTCTTGGTGCTGACCCTTAGTACCATCTCCTCAGGGTTCCCACCTCCCATATCATCTCTTCCTCAGGGCTGCAACCATTTCTTAGTGTACTTCAAGGCTCCTACTATCTCTGTGAACCTCTCTCAGTCCCTTTTAGAGGAACTCTGACTCTCTGGTACCCTTCCTCAGAGCTCCAAACCTCTCTTGGGCCCCCTTTTCAGTTTCTCTGGGAACCCCACCTCCAAGGCTCCAACTTTCTCTTGGCACCTTTCCTTCAGTGCCCCCCAATATCTTTTGGTGCCTCTCTCAAGGCTCTACACTTCTCTTGTTGCCCCTTTGGTTCCAACCCTCTGAGTGATCTTTCCTGAGGGTTCAGACTCCCCCAGCCCTCATCACTCTTTCTATTAGGGTTCCAAATCTCTTGGTGTATTTCATTTAAGGTTGGCTGGCTCTCTTCTCTTCTCTTCTCTTCTCTTCTCTTCTCTTCTCTTCTCTTCTCTTCTCTTCTCTTCTCTTCTCTTCTCTTCTCTTCTCTCTTCATGCCCTACCTCAGACCTCTAAACCTCTTTTGGAGCCCTTATTTTAGGGCTCCAACTCTCTTTGGTGCCCCCTTGAGTAGTACCTAAAACCTTTTCTGGAGCCCCTCCCTTGGGGATCCAGCTTTGTCTTGGTGCCTCTTCCTCGGTGCCCCTTAATCTCTCATGCTGCCCCCCCTCAAGGCTCTATCCCTCTCTTCGATGCCCCTCCTTCGGGGTAACTAGCTCCCTCCCCTCAGGGTTCAGATCCTCCCTTTTCAACCTTGTCTCTGGGCTCCAACCACCTTTCCTGGTGTTTCCTTTAAGACTCTTTCTCTTAAGACATCGCTTGGCGCACCTACGTCAGGGCTCTAACTTTGTCTTCGGGCCCGCCGTTGTGTCCCCTTGGCACCTCTCCTTCAGAGTTTTAACTCTCTTGGTGTACTTACTTCCCTTGGGGTTCTGAGCCTCTCTGTAACCCCTCAGAGCTCCAACGGTCTTTTGGTTCACTTCCGCATAGGCTCTGAGGCGGTTTTGGTTCCCTTCTACCAGGTTCCGACCCCGCCCCTTGGTGATCTTACCTCAAGGTTCCCATTTTCCTACAAAACACCAAGCAAGGCCAGAACCCTGAGGTAAGGACTTGGGAACCTTGAGGTAAGATCACCAAGGGGCGGGGTCGGAACCTGGTAGAAGGGAACCAAAACCGCCTCAGAGCCTATGCGGAAGTGAACCAAAAGACCGTTGGAGCTCTGAGGGGTTACAGAGAGGCTCAGAACCCCAAGGGAAGTAAGTACACCAAGAGAGTTAAAACTCTGAAGGAGAGGTGCCAAGGGGACACAACGGCGGGCCCGAAGACAAAGTTAGAGCCCTGACGTAGGTGCGCCAAGCGATGTCTTAAGAGAAAGAGTCTTAAAGGAAACACCAGGAAAGGTGGTTGGAGCCCAGAGACAAGGTTGAAAAGGGAGGATCTGAACCCTGAGGGGAGGGAGCTAGTTACCCCGAAGGAGGGGCATCGAAGAGAGGGATAGAGCCTTGAGGGGGGGCAGCATGAGAGATTAAGGGGCACCGAGGAAGAGGCACCAAGACAAAGCTGGATCCCCAAGGGAGGGGCTCCAGAAAAGGTTTTAGGTACTACTCAAGGGGGCACCAAAGAGAGTTGGAGCCCTAAAATAAGGGCTCCAAAAGAGGTTTAGAGGTCTGAGGTAGGGCATGAAGAGAGAAGAGAAGAGAAGAGAAGAGAAGAGAAGAGAAGAGAAGAGAAGAGAAGAGAAGAGAAGAGAAGAGAAGAGAAGAGAAGAGAAGAGAGCCAGCCAACCTTAAATGAAATACACCAAGAGATTTGGAACCCTAATAGAAAGAGTGATGAGGGCTGGGGGAGTCTGAACCCTCAGGAAAGATCACTCAGAGGGTTGGAACCAAAGGGGCAACAAGAGAAGTGTAGAGCCTTGAGAGAGGCACCAAAAGATATTGGGGGGCACTGAAGGAAAGGTGCCAAGAGAAAGTTGGAGCCTTGGAGGTGGGGTTCCCAGAGAAACTGAAAAGGGGGCCCAAGAGAGGTTTGGAGCTCTGAGGAAGGGTACCAGAGAGTCAGAGTTCCTCTAAAAGGGACTGAGAGAGGTTCACAGAGATAGTAGGAGCCTTGAAGTACACTAAGAAATGGTTGCAGCCCTGAGGAAGAGATGATATGGGAGGTGGGAACCCTGAGGAGATGGTACTAAGGGTCAGCACCAAGAAAAGGTCAGAGCCCTGGGTGAGAAGTATCAAAAGAGGTCCAGAACACTGAGGGAAGGATGCCAAGAGAAGGTTGTACCTCTGAAGGAGGGTCCTCAAGAGTCTAGAGAGAAGTGCATGCAGAGGAGGTTCATTAGAAGAGAGGGCTGGAACCTCAAGGGAAGTGTACCAAGGGAGAACTGGAATGCTGAAGGAGGGACCTCGAGAGCCCAGAGATGAGGGCTCCAAGAGGAGTTTTGATCACTGAAGGAGGAGTCCAAGATAGTTGGATCCCCGAGGGAAGGACATGGGCCCCAGGAGAAAGAGTTGGAGCACTGGGAAGGGATGGAGCCTCTGTGGGAAGGGCATAAGGTGGGTGTGACAGCTTTAAGAGGAAGGCATCAAGAGAGGGTGAGAGACTCTTAGAAAGGCACCATGTAAGGTTCAGGACCCTGAAGGAGGGTCACAAAGAGAGAGGTTGATGAGGGAAGAGAGCCCCAAGAATCCCAAAAGGTCAGATACTTAGAGGGAAACTGGTCAAGAGATGTCCTGAAGGCCGAGGGAATGGTATCAAGAGAATGGGAAGCTTTCAGGAAGGAGACCTGGAACTGTTTAGAGCCCTGAAGGAAGGGCTTTGAGAGAGGGTCCCAGCACAGAGGGAAGCAGCCAAAGAGGGCTGAATTCTTGAAGAAGGGGCCCAAGAGAGGGTCAGAATTCAATGGAAAGGGGGGGGAGAGAGAGAGAGAGAGAGAGAACCACAGAGAGAGAGAGAGAGAGAGAGAGAGCCAGAGAAAGAGAGACAGAGGGAGACAGAGAGAGAGACAGGGAGAGAGAGAGAGAGCCAGCCAGAGAGAGAGAGAGAGAGCCAGAGAGAGAAAGAGAGAGAGCCAGCCAGAGAGCAAAAGAGTGAGTGAGAGAGAGAGAGAGAGCAAGAGAGAGAGCGAGAGAGTGAGAAAGAGTGAGAGAGCGAGAGCGAGAGCGAGAGAGAGAGAGAGATGGGTACCAAGAGAGGGTTGGGCTCTGAAGGAGTGGTGCCAAGAGTTGGTGTGAAACTTGAAAGAAGGGGTGTTCAGAGACCTGAAGAAAGGGCACCAAGAGATGGTCGGAGAGGATCAGAACCTAGGAGCAGAGCTCCAATAGAAGGTAGCCTTTGAGCAGAGGCACCCAGATAGGGGCCCTGAGGGGTGGCAACCATCAAGATTCAGAGCCCTGCAGGAGGAATGCCTGGTGAGAAGTTTCAGTCTTGGGTGAATCACTCAGAATGATGGTCAGAGTCCTGAGTGAGGGGAATGGTGCTCCAGAGCCGGCAGCCTGAGGAAGGAGGGTAGGTACAGAGAGAGGCCCTTTATGCTGGACAGTCTTCGGGATGGTCTCCAGAGGGAGGCTGTTGCCCACCTTCCTCAGGAAGGGTCTTCTAGAACATTCCCGCGAGTACAGACAAGCCCAGTGGGGCCAGCAGCAGAGAGGTGCTATCAGAGTTTGAGTCACTAGCCTGGAACATTCCAGAAGAGTACATTAGATTGCAGTTCAGCAGCCAAGTTCCAGATATGAGATGATAAGCTCCAGCCCAGCAGGACAGCTCCATGAGGAAAACTCAGGGGAGTTGGCAGGATGGGTCTGAATCGGGGAAGCAGGAAGATGAGGAAAGGTTTCTAACAAGGGTATGGTAACCAAATCCAATGTTAGGGTAGGGGGGACAGGTTGGGAGGGGTGGATGTGGACTGTGTCCATGGGCACAAGAAGGTCTAGAAGGGGAAGCTGGCAGAGGCATCAGGACAGTTTCCGGGGTGGGAAGGCAGATGCACACATGCAGCACAGCGGGAAGGAAAAGGCAAGGACCTGAAGTTCCTGTGCTAGGAGCACAAGGGCTGGCTGTCGGGGTGGAGGCCATGGCCCGAGAGGACTCCTCAGGTCACTGAGGCTGGGGACATGGATCTGGAGCAAGGAGCCTGACCCTCACTGACGGGGGCACAGTTCTCTTCACTTTCAGGTTCACCCATCTGTTGGAAATGATGCTCCCCTTCTTCTTACTAATTCTCCTGGGTCTCCCATGGGTGGACACCACTGTCAACAATATCAGTGTTTTGGACAACAGTACTAGTGTCTTGGACAATGCTATCGAGGCTAGGTACAAATGTAAGTATGATCCAAAGATTCCCAGTGTGTCAGATGGAAGGAGAATCCACTTAGAGTGGACTAGGTTATAGGAAGGTTTGGTTGGAATTGGACTCACAAAACCAAGTGGCACGAGTCTTGTTGTGTTAACTTGGGACTCCAGGATACTCCTGAGATTCAACAGAGTTGAGTGAACCGAAGCCTCCCACAGAGAGCTACTGACCAGGAGAGCTGAGGGAGCATCTGGCCATAGCACTGCCGGGGCAGGGACAGCAGGTGCAGAGTCCAGGGAAGCCCTGGAGGATTGTGGTGTCCTGGGTGCCCACCGTTCCACAGAGGGATGCGCTTCTTTCAAGAGGTCAGCTGTTTTACATGTGACCGGCCTTTCAGAACAAGGAAAGGTCCATGGTGGGCCCGCTGCTATCCCGGGAGCTGGTCTAGCCCTGCCTTAGACCATGCCAGGATCTGAGCTCTGCAGGTCTTGCGGTATGGCTTGTGTAGAGAACTACACTGCAGAGCAGCTGTGTGTGTGTGTGTGGGCGGTGACTGCGGGTAAGAGAGTGGGAGTATAATGGCGAAAAGGCTTCTTGGGGTAAAAGTCCAACACTCTTTTCTCCTTCTTCAGGGGTCCCTCATATGAAATGCAATGCGTGCATGACCATGAACACCTTCAGATGTCCAAACATCAAGACTTGTCCATTGGATATCAGACGATGTTTGACACTCGCCATACGTAAATATCTGTATGTTGGTCACCTTGAGTGAATAAGCCTCTCTGTACAATCTTAGAGGGCAGGGTCAGTCTGTTCTCTCCAGAGCCAGATCCATCACTCTTCTGGTAGCTCCTCAAACTGAGAGCCTGTTCACAGGCACTGGGTTCAGCCCACTGATTGGGTAGTGTGGTTCATGGCACCAAAAGCCTGTGGTTGTTGGTAGGCTGACAGTCAACACGCCCTGGATATCCGGGGAATGAGACTACTGTGGCCCTTTCCAGGCCTTTGTCCCTGAGGGTCTTCTATGCATGTGGGCAGACATTCTGGTTCAGCTTTTCTGAATCTTTGCACGAGTGTTGATTTCTGGTCTTGTGCAGTCACATCCAGTAGTAGTGACTTTCATATTGCGCTGATAAGACAGCATGCCCAGAACAGCTTCTACAATAAGGCATTTCCTTGGGCTTATGTTTTCAGAGGGTTAGAGTCTGTTATGGTGGAGATAAGGCACAGTGGCAGGAACAGCTGAGAGCTCGCTCACACCTAGATCAGCAAGCAGGAGACAGAGCTAACTTCGAAAGGTGCTAGGCTTTTGAGATCTCAAGCCTGTCCCCAAGTGACACGCCTAGGTCAATAAGTGTGTCACACCTTCTAATGCTTCCCAAGCAGTTCTACCTAGGGCTGGGGGTGTGGCGGAAACCAAATATTCAACCATCTGAACCTATGGGGGCTATTCTCATTCAAACCACCATACACCGCAGCTGGCCGGGTTCAAGCACTGAGGTGCCTTGGTTCCTCAGGGTGACTCCTGCGTTCTGAAATGGCAAAGCTAGGGCAGGATCGGGGTACACACACAGGCAAAATAAATATCACTTAAATGAGCAGTGATCTTCTAGTGGTGTCAGAAGAGGTTGCAATGAAGATGTAGCTACTGTCAGTACCTGTACACCAAGTAACATGCGATGAGAATAGCCCCTGGGCTGGGGAATGCCCAGGGAAAGGGGCAGTATTGCTAAAATCAGGTCATCCGGCAGCTCTGAAGTTCCCTTTTTAAACACCCGCTGCCCCGGTGTCTAGACGCCACACCACAGAGTCTAAACTCATTATGGCTCCAGATCGAGGATGGAAGAACTTTGTCTGGAAAGGAGTTCTAGCAATGTCTTAGTGCTTGTGCCTCTGTTCCAGAGGACGTAGCTCTAGATAACAAGTTGCTGATTTGTCCAAGGGTGGTTTGTGTCCAGAGGTAGGAGAGGGACTGGCTTGCCCCCTCCCTTGGCTTTACTTTGCCCACAACTGCAACAGATAATATGATAACACCATTAACAAATGGAACTCACCATATGATTCCACCAAGACAGAAATGGACAAATGCACACACTTCCCCTGGGTTCACGGAATCGATGGTCCCCATAAACAGAGCTATGTGGAGTCATTTCTCCACGGCGCTACAATTGCACTGTTAAGTTGTTGTGTGGGAAGGACCTGCTGGCCCCCAGACATGAAAGAGGCAGCCCAGTAGACAAGGAAGCCACCCTGGGACAAAGAAACATCGGGAGTTGGCTGATTTGCCAAGAGAGGACTTATCAAATCGAGTAGAGAGCCCTGGCAGAGAGCTGAAGTCCAACTGTTGAGAACCACAGAGTTTGTGTGTGGGAGACAGTTATTTGGTTTATGATCACAGGGCCCTTGTGATGTCCGGCAGCAGACAAGAGTCCGGACTGTGAATGGTAGAGTAGTCGGGGTGAGTTCCACAGCAGAGGAACTAAATCATGGCTGCAGAGTACAAGGGAAACAAGCAGCAGCAGCAGCAGCAGCAGCAGCAAGGCCTCAAGCCTTCAGCCCAGGTGTCCCAGCAGGGTGTGGTCAGTGGGTTCATGTCTGACAACTCTAGTGGGCTGAAGCCACTGGAGATGGTGGTCTTGTTCTCTATGGAGCCATTCTTGGAATGGGCCATATAATCTGCGGTGGAAAACGTGTCAGTCATCAGCCCCCCCTCCCCCCCCCCCCGGTGCTTTGTACATAGGTGCTGAAGCTTGGGAAGCCAGGTATTGAGTTGGGAAGGAGTTCACTCTGGAGTCGTGAATATGGACACTCCTGTGAAACCTCTCTGGAGTCTCAGAGAACATAGCTTCTGGTCGCTGTTTCATTCTAGACTTGGGGAACACTTAGGGTAACAGCAGAGCCTAAACTGAACAAGATATGTCGTTTGCATATCTGTGTGTCCTGAGACTAAGAAGTCAACTGGGGAGGAACAGTGACAGATGTGAAGATGGTAGCATGCACAGAAAGAAAGGTAAGTGTAGAATTTGGTACCGAGCAGTCAGGCCATCTTGGTTATTAGCATGTTTCTTGTCAGGCATTCTTGACAGTGTCTGGTATGGAGCTAGCTGTGTGGTTGACTGTGGTGGTGGTGGGTTTACAATGAAACTGTGAAGGTGGTAATTCTCCTGATGGCCTCCTTTGTAGGTGTGAACAATCGGTTGCTCTTAGTCTACAAGGACTGCACATACAACTGCTCATTTGTGTATAGACAACACATGCCTGCAGAATTCCCTAGGCTGCTTAAAAACGTCAGGGGCTTCTACTTTGTCTCGTGCTGTGCGGACATAACTTGCAATGAAGGAGGACCCAATAATGTAGAGAGGGACTTGTCACCTGAAACGACGATTGAGGAAGAGTTAATTGCGAGAGCTGTGCGTCTGGGGCGGTTTAACCTTCTCCTGTGCTTTGCCTTAATACTCTCCAGCAACATACTGACCTGAGAGCCCCTCCTTGGGGTGTACTCATCTTCCCACAGTTGAAAGCAACTCTGTACTTTGCTGCTTCCTCGTGAATCAGACCCAGTGTCCAGGGCATCTTTTGGGCCCGTTCATCACTTCTTTAGGAAAGAAATAAAGGCATTGTCTGTTGAAAATGTCCCTGGCCATTGTTGTCCTGCTGTACTTAAGCACTTAGCCTGGGCTCTCTGCTCAGACTAGCTCATCCCTACTCCATAACCTTAGGAGTTCCTTCGTGGTATCATGGTTTGTGTTGCTTTGGCAGCCTTTAAGCACTGTAGGCTAAATACTCAGCATGTGGGTGGGTCCAAAGCGTCTGAAAACCTGGGTGAATGAGTGTCTTGAACAAAAGGCAGAAGTGTTCTGAGGCTAGTCAGTATGTGGTCTGATAAGACAGGTCCCAGCTGAGCTCAGATGACCTGATTTCTTGACAGGTCCATTCATTCCTTGGGTCAAGGGAGAAGGGAAGGGGGATGCTGCCCGGCAGTGAGTGACACCTGGGCCCCTGGACCTGATAGTCACGTCATGTCTGTGGGACATGTCCCTATTCCGTGGGACAAATTCCTTCGCACCTGGTTTGTCTCTGCCACATCACCTGCTTTTGCAGAAGTGACAGTGTTCCCCCATTGCTAACCCCTGGCGGTCTCTACTAATTTTCAGAATTTTATTACACTTATATTTTTATGTGGACGTGTGCACGTATATGGCCCTATGTGTCTGGCGTGGGGTCTCTTCATGTCTAAAATGCTCAGGAACTGTGCACATGCTTACACACAAACACAGCTATAGAGTGTGGCAGAGAGAGACAGAGGATCGGCGAGATGAAGAGCTTTTTCTTAGCCGGGCAGTGGTGGCGCACGCCTTTAATCCCAGCACTTGGGAAGCAAAGGCAGGCAGATTTCTGAGTTCGAGGCCAGCCTGGTCTACAGAGTGAGTTCCAGGACAGCCAGAGCTACACAGAGAAACCCTGTCTCGAAAAAACAAAACAAAACAAAAAAACCAAAAAAAACCCAAAAACAAATAGAGTTTTTTCTTAAAGAATAACTGGCTAGACAGAGTGTCTAGGTTGCAGTGTACAGATGACAGTCTCATTTGAAGGCCCCTGGGTCTTTGCTCACCAGGTCCTCGACAGACTGCACTATAGCTACCCACATTCAGGAAATGTCCTGATGTAAAGGTCAGACAGATTTCCAAGTTACCATTACAAGAGCATTTAGACCAGGATGCCTCACAGCTTTAGGGAGCCACCCAAGTAGACATAGACAAGCACTGTCACGTTTCACACTGAGTACCTTGGTGGCTCTAAGTCTGTCTTTTTTTTTTTTTTTTTTTTTTGCTTTGAGTAGTACCCTCCGCGTCATAAGGTGTGAGATCTCCGTGCCTGTTTTGTGCTGTTGTCGTCATTGTATTATGGCTCTGTAAGATCCAGATGACATAGTGCAGAACTCATCTGTGTAATACGTACAGTTCAGGCGTTTTGTATACTGTGTGTATGGACATGCCCATTACCATCGTAGTCAATTTTCAAATGCTTTTTCCTCCACATGAACTAAGGGCCGTTCGTGACTCCTGTCCTGACTCATCCAGGCTGTCCTTACCCTGTAACCAGCCTTATGATTTCACTTTCTGTCTCTATACATTTGTATTTTCTGGACATTACCAAAGATTGAACTTTCACGAAGCTTGTTCTTTGGTAACTGATGATGATGATGATATGAAGATGATGATGATG
>JAPYYD010000034.1:10587-21273 GCA_028551405.1 Uromys caudimaculatus | reverse complement strand
TCTGATGGTGCAGAGTACTCTTGGTTTCTGTTCTTTATGTTCTTGCCCTTGCCTTTTGCCATCTTGTTGACTCTGTTGTTAGCTGATCTTACTCTGTCTGGTTGTGGCTTGCCCCTCCTGCAGGTCTCTGTGTCAGTACTCTTTGAAGACCAGCTCTCTCTGAGAGGTGTTTGGGTTTGGAGAGCTGTGGCACCGGGTCTGATCTCGGTCCCTGTATCTCGCGGGTTCAGGGCAGTTCCTGGTGAGCTGTGGGGCGTGTCTTTGGCCCTCTCCTGGCTTTTCTGAGCTCCTGAGAGGGATCTTTGTCCTGGTGCTAATTTGCTATGGAGCCCTGTGGCCCAAGCTGAGGTTCCCGGTGCTGGAAGTTGCTGTCCTTCAATCTCTGTGGCCCGCGGAAATTGGGCGGAATCAGTGAGCGTTGGGGCTTGTTTTGCCCCCGCTCGGGGCTTTTCAGCGTTCCTGGGAGAGAAAATTTTCTCCCGGAGCTGCTTGACTATGGAATCCTAGTGTCCAATGCAAAAGTTTCCTGCCTCAGCCACCCGCTGTTGGGATCCAGGGGGCTTTCTAAGCCAGCCTACCTCGGTCCCTGTGTCTCGCGAGTTGGGGCAGTTCCTGGTGAGCTGTGGGGCGTGTCTTTGGCCCTCTCTCGGCTTTTCCGAGCTCCTGAGAGGGATCTTTGTCCTGGTGCTAATTTGCTATGGAGCCCTGTGGCCATAGCTGAGGTTCCTGGCCGCCGGCGGAAGTTGCTGTCCCTCAGTCTCTGTCCCAAAAATATTTTGATCAACGGACCAAGTTACCCTAGGGATAACAGCGCAATCCTCTTTTAGAGTCCATATCGACAATTAGGGTTTATGACTTCGATGTTGGATCAGGACATCCCAATGGCGCAGTAGCTATTAATGGTTCGTTTGTTCAACGATTAATGTCCTACGTGATCTGAGTTCAGACCGGAGCAATCCAGGTCGGTTTCTATCTATTTACAATTTCTCCCAGTACAACAGGACAAGAGAAATAGAGCCAACTTTTCAGAAGCTCACTCAATACAATTTATGAATTTAATCTCAATAAAATACATCTGTACTAAACAAATTACCTAGATAAGGTTTTTAGGGTGGCAGAGCCAGGAAATTGCATAATTTCTTTTCACCAGAGGTTCAAATCCTCTCCCTAAGAGTGCACTTTATTAATGTATTAACACTTCTACTTCCCATTTTAATTGCCATAGCCTTCCTAACACTAGTAGAACAAAAAATTCTAGGTTATATACAATTACGGAAAGGACCCAACATTGTTGGACCATATGGTATCTTACAACCATTCGCAGACGCCATAAAACTATTTATAAAAGAACCAATACGCCCATTAACAACTTCAATATCACTGTTTATTATTGCACCAACATTATCACCAACACTAGACCTAAGCCTATGAATTGCACTACCAATACCACACCCACTAATCAACTTAAACTTAGGAATTTTATTTATCCTAGCAACATCAAGCCTATCTGTATACTCCATCCTATGATCAGGATGAGCATCCAACTCAAAATCCTCCCTACTCGGCACCCTACGAGTAGTAGCCCAAACAATTTCATACGAAGTTACTATAGCCATTATTCTACTATCAGTTCTTCTAATAAGTGGATCATTCTCACTACAAATACTTATCTTTACCCAAGAACAAATCTGACTCATTATTCCAGCCTGACCAATAGCTATAATATGATACATTTCAACCTTAGCAGAAACAAACCGAGCTCCATTTGACCTAACCGAAGGAGAATCTGAACTTGTTTCTGGTTTCAACGTTGAATATGCAGCCGGTCCATTCACACTATTCTTTATAGCCGAATATACTAATATTATCCTTATAAATGCCTTAACAACCATTGTATTCTTAGGCCCACTACACAATATTTATATACCAGAACTTTACTCAATCAACATATAGAGATATATGTTATATGGGTGTATGGGGAGGTAGGTGTGGGGGAAGGATGTGCCTCACTAGGCCTAAGCCCAGGCATCTCTTCCCACAGAGGGAACAGACACACGAGAAGGTATAGTATAGAAACAGAGTTTATTTAGGGCATGGGGAGAGGCAGAGAAAGGCAGAGAAAGGGAGAGAGTAGAGAAGTAGAGGAGTGGAGGTCGGCCATGACCACGTGGAGAGAGGCGGGAAGGGAATGGGGAGAGGTAAGAGATAAGAGATGTAAGAGAGAGGCAAGAGAAACAGATAAGAGAGAGAGGAGGGGCAAGCAGCCCCTTTTATAGAGGGTCAGGCCCACCTGACTGTTGCCAGGCAACTGTGGAGATAAGCATACCTGGCTGCTGCCAGATAACTGTGAGGTGGAGTTTAGACAGAGTGCAAACATTCATCTTACCTTATAGGATTGACATAAGTAGGTGCTTCTATAGTTCCAAATTAAACTAACTGCATAAAACATTACCTTCTGTCAAGTATTTCTAAAGAGGACTTTAGAACAGGTCCCTAGTAGAGGTTCTTAGAATTGACCCTAATATTATCTGGGGCATATAACTAATAAGTGGTAAATCTACTGAATCAAGTTGGCTTTCTGCCACACTATACTGTTTTCCATGTTTTAAAGGTATTTATATTTGTCTTAATCAATTACACCAGTTTCTTTTTGTAATGCAGTCTCTTATGGTAGAGGCTCTAAAAGATTTAGGTTTAATCAGCTGGACAAGATTCATAACCTGATTAGTCAGCTTGATCTACAGTCATTATATTATAAAAAAAGGCAGAATTTCATAATCAAGAACTAAGTAAGGTATCATTTGTTAATCATGATAGTACCAGACTGTGGTTTAGAACCCAGGGATTAGATCTACACTGCCTTCCTTCTGAGGTCTGCTAAATGCCCCATGTTATATCAATAATTTTTAAAAAAGCATTGCTTAATGAAGAAGCTTTGATAAATCCTTTGGTTTTTATTTTTGCTGATGACCAGTTATTCCCCACTCAGAATATTTTCATCTTAAAAGGCAGAGATCTATCATCGTAGATTTTTCCCCATGAGAAAAATACTGCCACATCAACCAAAGGCCTTTCACACCTCCTTTTTGAGAAAGCCATGCCTTGCAGTCGTATTGAGAATATTCATCCAGCTTTCAAACACAGAAACTATCTCTTTCATGATGAATAAGCGATGCTTGGAAAGGTGTCAGGAGCTGAGGAGACCAGAGTCCTTGCCATCCTTATGTGAATTTTGAATTTAGTTTTCTAAACTAAACTTTAAAATACATTTTGAAAATAACTTTTATTTGACCCTCAGAATTTTAGCATGAAGCTTAGATTAGCAATAAAGATCCTAGAATGATCTTAAAATAATTCAGAAGTTCAGCTTTCATTTTGAAACAATTTGTATTGATACAGAATATCTTTTGAAATAATTGGTGAGTTATTTTTCTTTGAAATTTAAAATTCCAGAGATAATTTTCTTGCCTTGAATATTGTGTTGCTTAACAAGTAGCTTTTTTTCTACAGATTATTTTCAATCTTTAATTAATTAAGTATATCGCAAACATGGCAGTCCACTAGCCTGTACTTCCAAAATTATTTGCATTTAGTAGATTGTTGTTCATAATTTCAGTTTAAAGCTGATGAAAAAAGTTATTAGTAGTAAAATAATCTTAAAAGTGTTTTTAAGATATTGACATATTAATCAACAAATAGAAAAACAACATTGGGTTGAAATCAATTTCAATGAATTGAGTAATTATCAACTAATAAACTTTATATATCATTTCAGAAAATACTATTTTTGGGAAAATGGTATTTTTAAAAACTACACAGTAATGCTAAGTATTTTTTTTCAAAATAGAAGTATAAAATTTATTTTATACCACCCACAAAGTTCTATATAATCAGGAATGTTACAATTTGCAATAGCTTAAAAAAAAAAAACATGACAAAGATTTAAAATATATCTTCAATTACAGTATTCATTTATCCTTAGTTAGATTTTTTTTTAAAAGAAAATTTATGCTTTAAACAAATGAGACATAAGGAAAATAAGACAATTTCCACAACTATTTTTACATTTATGTTTCAATACTAGTACATTTCAATGTATTTTGCTACATAAACATGAAATCATGTACAACTGCTGTGCACCAAAATCTAGCTTAATTAGATCTTTCAAGTAGCATGCAATTCCAACTCATAAGTGTTCAAGTACTGCTACGAAGTGTTCCATTCTGTGCAGAGGACTCAATATTGATTATGTATTGAAATGATCATGGTTATAGGATTCTCTTTCCCTTTAATGTGATGAAGTGCTTACCTTAACTGTTTTCCTCATAGGTAAAGAACTAAATTGTTTTTTTGGAATTTTGACAGCATTTTCTATGATAAAAACCTTCAATTACTGAGATACAACAGTAGGACAGTAACAGTAAAATTAACAGTGAACATCGTCCAGGGGCTGGTGGGGCGGCCTTCATATAGGAGACCGAGTCAGTGCCACTGTGTGTGTGTGGTGAGGAGTGTGAGTTAATGCTTACTCCCACCAACGCTAAACAGTCTGCTGGGTCCTGTAAACCAAGTTAATGCCACACATGTTAATTTACATGCTAGATCACTCTATGAGAGGAAAAATGAGTCAACTCCAAATTCACGTTGATCTCTGCCATGGATTTGTACAGCTATCTCCATAGGAACACTTCATGATTTCCTAGTAACCCAAATATAACCATCGACCCACACATCACTAAATAGTTTTTTACTTTTCTAATGCTAACTTAAAAAATTGTCCAAAATAGCATTACCTTCAGCCAGCACATAACTGAGGTATATCTATCTTTCTTAGCTCAAAAGAAGATGCTTATTATTATAATCTTCTTTGTTATGGATTAAACTATCTTAGTATATTACATCTTAATATGTTGATTCTAAAATACAAAAATGATAATAGCCACCATTCCAAGCAATCTATTTTGAAACTATATCAGAAATATGTTATGACATTTTCTAATAATTTCCCCAAAAATGTAGGGGTAGTTCTTTACAGGAGAATTATATTTCCCCTATGGGTTACTATGTGGTCACAGAACTAGACTATAGTCACTAATAAACAGAAAACAAATGACTATCATTTAGTAAATAATGAATAAATAATGATGCTAGGCTTCTGTTTGTGTTTTGGGTATGACTTCATGAATTCTATATACTATATAATAATTTTGAAAAATGCTAGTAGTTTTAATATTGCATTTGGATTACAGATAAACTTTTAAAAAACATTCTTTCATGGGGCTTTAGAGTTGGCTCAGCAGTTAGGAATACTTGTTGCTCTTGCAAAGGACCCAGGTTCAGTTCCCAGCACCCACACAACTCACAACTATTCATCACTCCAGTTTCAGGGGGTCCTATACTTATTCTGGTACCCATGGATACCATGTACAGACATACATCCAGGGAAACACATACACATAAAATAAAATAATTAATTCTAACATTTAAAAAATGAGCTTATGTATTTTATGCATATGGGTGTTTTGTCCTGCATTTATGTCTGCACCTCAGAAGAGGGTGTCAGACCCCATTATAGATCAACCAGTTGTGAGCCTCTTTGTGAGTGCTGGGAATTGAACTCAGGTCCTCTTTAAGGAGCAGCCAGTTCTCTTTTCTTTTTATTTAATTTTGTTTTTGTTTTTGTTTTTCTGTTTTTACTTATTCACGTTACATCCAGTTCACTGCCTCCCTCCCGGTCACCCTCTCCCACAATCCTTCCCTCCTCCCTCCTCCCCTTCTCCTCTGGGTGGGTAGGGAACCCTCTGGGTATCCCCCACCCTGGCACTTCAAGTCTCTTCAATAGCCAGTCCTCTTAACCATGGAACCATCTCTTCAGCCTCCACTAAAAAATGTAAAAAGTATTACTTCAGTGTTCTTTGATGCCAGATTTTAAAAAATATTTACAACTTTCTTTTTTAAAAAATATTTGTTGAATTATGTCAGTTCCACTTGAGTTTTTAAATTGCATTTTTGAGTGACTGCTCTACTAGACTGGAAACTGTCTGGTTTTCAGACTAGACTAGGCGGTTGTTTCAGTCACCTCACTGAAGGCAGTGGTCTACTGAACCACTAGGCGGTGAGGAAGTGCAAAGAAATGCGTGTTATGGAAATCACCAGGGGATGAGAAGTTTCATCTTGAACATGTGGAACAATTTTCTATGTCTACTTCCCAGTGTTGAAATAATATAACAAACATCCAGCTATAGAACATGACTTTGAGTAGTGTATACTTTTCTGACTTTATAATGTTTTTTAGAAAAACAGTCTTGGGCATCCCTGGGGTAATTTTTTAAAGATTTGTTTTTATTATTTATGTGTATGTGTGGAGGTATGTATGTGCTCATGGATACAAATGCCCCTAGAGTTCAGAGATCCCCCTTGGAGCTAGGATTACAGGCAGGTGTAAACAACCTGATGTGGGTGCTGGTAGATGAAGGATGTGCTCAGAGCCACTGAGCCATCTCTTCAGCCCCTGGTTTTTTGTTTTTTGTTTTTGTTTTTTTAAAGTCATTGTATGAATTCTCTCTAGTAAGTACATCAACAAGGAAACTGCATTAAAGTTTAAGGCCTTTGTGTTCATTGATAGTATTCCATCTGGCTTCATAGCAATGCTGTGAAGTTGAGATAGACAGGATAGGAATAATTAAAGCACAGTGAGGTAATTTGGAAAGAGCTTATAATCAGTTATTGGTAGCACCAGAACTACAGTTCCAGTCTGATAGGCTGATTCGTGTTCTGTCAATCGTACATGATTTCATTTGATAACCTGATGATCACTGTGCAATAAAACTAGTAGTTATGTAGATTGTGCTTTCAAAACAGTCTCTATCACAACAGTCCTTCAGATATGCTGTAGTCTCTATCACAACAGTCCTTCAGATATGCTGTAGTCTCTATCACAACAGTCCTTCAGATATGCTGTAGTCTCTATCACAACAGTCCTTCAGATATGCTGTAGTTACTGCATCTGAGCAGCCTTCCCTTCCTTCCTCCCAGTCCCTTTCTTCCTGAAGAATGTTAAAATTAACTGGTGAAACAATTCTTACACAAAGACATAGAATTGAAACAAGTGATGCCCCGGGGTAAGACAATAATTTATAGTGTAACCACTTTATATCTTTATTGTGGCATGAATTTGGTGGCACCTCCTAGTCCCAATGGACTCTTTACCACATCAGACAAAAACCACTGAGTGGTTTTGTGTAGTCTGGCAGGGTTGTTAGTTGCAGTGGTATAGTAAAGGAAACAATTTGGTGGCTCTAGATTAAAACGGAGGTGTCTGTTCTATGAAGTGGTATTGGTGCTGAATTTTGAGTACCAGATTTGTGGATATATTCAAAACTTATTTTAAAGGTCAATGGTATTGGTGGCTATTGAATACAATTGGAATACTGAGAAATTCATCATAATTGTATATTTTACAAAAGGAATTTTGGAGATGGATGGATTATAAATTTATTACAAATTTAGAATCCAAACAAAACCCACTTCATGTTTGTATAAAGTGTTTTAAGCTATTCATTCTGATCTAACTAGTTTTTTACAGCCTAAAGGTTTTGCATTAAGGGCCGCCCTCCCTACTTTCACTGTGGAATTCCTATTGAAATATTGTGCAAAATCTGTAGAGAGGTTTATTCTACTTTACTATTGAGGACACACTAAATTCAGTTAAGTTCTCAGGAGAGCTCACATGGTGAAACATAAAAATAACATTTTCCTAAAACTAACAATGAAAGGACATTAGTTATTAAAATTATAAAGAATTTTATAAGAAATTTGCCACACCATGCCTGTATTTTTAGCAGCGTACAAGAAGTAGATAACTTCAGAGTTGTTTTGAGGAAATACTATGCAGTTTTTCTTCTGAGTGCTCATGAAATTTAATACTAAAGAACTACATACATCACAGTGTCTGTGGTGGTGAGCTGTCCATGTGTGAAGGGAGAGAGGATGGGAACTTGTTACAAATTTGATAGTACTGTTTTTATTGTTCCATTAATCAGCAAAATTATTTTGTCTTTGTATTTCACAATGACTGTAACAAATTGACTAATTGTTTTTGCTCTTCTAAAGCCTTAGTAAGATATAATTGGCAAACAAAATTATATACCTGTACTGTGTACAATGATATGCAGGTATTTGTATAAACTATGATATTAATGTGTTCCTTACCACATTCATATAAAGAAATAAGTATAGTTTCCTTTTCAAAATCAAAGTAAAGGGCTGGAGAGATGGCTCGGTGATTAAGAGACCTGACTGCTCTAACAGAGGTACTGAGTTCAATTCCCAGCAACCACATGGTGGCTCACAACCATCTACAATGGTGTCTGGTACCCTCTTCTGGTGTGTCTGAAGAGAGCAATGGTGAATACATTAAAAAAAAAAAAAAGCTTCAAAATCAAAGTAAAAATTATTGTATTGGTTTTGTTGTTTTATTTAACATGTTTCTCCTCCTGCCCTACTTTTCGTCTTTGTCTGGTTATTGTTTTATATTCTTTAACTACTGGTGGCGGTATTTGAGAGGATGATGAGTTACTGTAGTATAAGAAAGCCAGTAAGCACATGCTTGCTCTAGTACTTAGCTGAGGGGTGTGTTACTTCTTGCTTTATGAAGAAGGTATTTGAAGTATACTGCATAGATATCTAGAATTCCGCAGATGAAATGGGACAAGAGTTTTTATGAACTCTTTGTGGATATAGAGAAATTCTAAACCTTTTAGTTAGTGGTGAATATACAGTGAGTACATTCTATAGAAGTAGACATAGGTTTGGGGAAGTAATAAATAATTCTATAAAGGTAAGCTGAAACGAGAGTGTGTCTTGAATTCCAAAGCACATTGTTACATTTTTAGAGACAGTTTGATTTTTTGCAGTATGAGAATGGCATGCATACAGCTATGTTAGTAAGCTGCAGGTGGTAATGGAGAGATAAGGGTGCACTGTTAATATTCATACTACTTTTGCAGAAGACCAGTGTTTAGTTTCTAGCACCCATATCAGGTAGCTCACAACTCTTTCTAATTCCAGTGCTAGGAAATCTTAGGCCTCTTGTGTCCCCAGACTCCTGAACACAAGTGCACATATTCTCTATCCCATAGACATAAGTAAGTTTTTAAAAGCAGAACTTATGCATGAGAGACTTCCTAATAAGATGTTTGTTTCATCTCAGCAGGAGGTAACTAATGATATAAATCAGGGAGTAAACAACTGGCCTTGTAATGTGAAGGACAAATATGCTAAGGAATATTTATTCTGCCATACAAAAAAGGAAAGAAGATACAAAGTTACTTCTAAATGTTCAAGGCTCAGTCCAATAAACTATACTCCACTGATGTGACAGAGGGGCAACTGTTTTTCTGGCTATATCTAATTAAGCCTTTGATGATATAATTTTTTTCTAGTATCTAAAGATAAGTTATATCAATTTTGTTCGTGTTTTCCCATCCTCTACTACAAGGTAAGCTCTTATTAGTTGTTGAAAAAAAATGGTTTAAAGTTTGATTTAGTACCATAAAATTATATTTTAGTAAATCATTCCATGAATCTAATTTACCCAATTATGTGCTTATAAAGTGCATTAAATATACTTAATTGATCATCTAACTGTTGACAACTTCAAAATAATTTTATTTCTATTAATGGCTTTTAGGGAGTGGACATTGAGATAGAAATTTAGAATTATTAAATTACTTGGAATTTAAAAACATCAAAAAAGGCTTGTAGCTATGTGAAATAATGCAATAGTTTTAGAGGTCTTCAATGTTATTAACTTTAAACCCTGTG
This sequence comes from Uromys caudimaculatus, assembly GCA_028551405.1. Taxonomy (NCBI): domain Eukaryota; kingdom Metazoa; phylum Chordata; class Mammalia; order Rodentia; family Muridae; genus Uromys; species Uromys caudimaculatus. Next base: position 11,448 of record JAPYYD010000034.1, on the reverse strand, counting down.
CTGTAGGCATCTTGTTAAGTACAGGACTACAACAGTGAGCAAAACAAATTACTCTGTAGTGTTAAAGAATTTGTAATAATGGGGAAAATGGATACATGAAATTATCTGTTTAATGGAGGTCATGAAGTTAAAACTTGGGGGAACTAGACAAGTGTTTGTTAGAAGAATTGATCTATTTAGGAAATATTTCTTGGAGAAAGCCTATTGATCAAGATTCTCAATATTTAGAAGAAATAGCACAGTAAAACATGGTTAATCACAGTAGAAAAGTGATCAAAAGTATGGCCAGTGGTTATTTGATGGGTTTTGTGTCTGAAAAATCAAAAGGAGGAAAGTATATTTTATAATTAGAAAGAAAGGGCAGATTCAGACATTGGCCTAGACAATTAAACAGGGGCAATATGAAAAATTATCCGGCAGCCCGGAACCTCAGCTTGGGCCACAGGGCTCCACAGCAAATTAGCACCGGGACAAAGATCCCTCTCAGGAGCTCGGAAAAGCCGAGAGAGGGCCAAAGACACGCCCCACAGCTCACCAGGAACTGCCCCGAACCCACGAGACACAGAGACCAAGGTAGGCTGGCTTAGAAATCCCCCTGGATCCCAACAGCAGGCAGCTGAGGCAGGAAACTTTTGCCTGGGACACTAGGATTCCATAGTCAAGCAGCTCCGGGAGAAAATTTTCTCTCCCAGGAACGCGGAAAAGCCCCGAGCGGGGGCAAAACAAGCCCCAGAGCTCATTGATTCCGCCCGGTTTCCGCAGGCCACAGAGATTGAAGGACAGCAACTTCCGGGGCGGCGGAGACCTCAGCTTGGGCCACAGGGCTCCATAGCAAATTAGCGCCGGGACAAAGATCCCTCT
>JAPYYD010000034.1:0-10487 GCA_028551405.1 Uromys caudimaculatus | reverse complement strand
TTGACTATGGAATCCTAGTGTCCCAGGCAAAAGTTTCCTGCCTCAGCTGCCTGCTGTTGGGATCCAGGGGGATTTCTAAGCCAGCCTACCTTGGTCTCTGTGTCTCGTGGGTTCGGGGCAGTTCCTGGTGAGCTGTGGGGCGTGTCTTTGGCCCTCTCTCGGCTTTTCCGAGCTCCTGAGAGGGATCTTTGTCCCGGTGCTAATTTGCTGTGGAGCCCTGTGGCCCAAGCTGAGGTTCCGGGCTGCCGGATAATTTTTCATATTGCCCCTGTTTAATTGTCTAGGCCAATGTCTGAATCTGCCCTTTCTTTCTAATTATAAAATATACTTTCCTCCTTTTGATTTTTCAGACACAAAACCCATCAAATAACCACTGGCCATACTTTTGATCACTTTTCTACTGTGATTAACCATGTTTTACTGTGCTATTTCTTCTAAATATTGAGAATCTTGATCAATAGGCTTTCTCCAAGAAATATTTCCTAAATAGATCAATTCTTCTAACAAACACTTGTCTAGTTCCCCCAAGTTTTAACTTCATGACCTCCATTAAACAGATAATTTCATGTATCCATTTTCCCCATTATTACAAATTCTTTAACACTACAGAGTAATTTGTTTTGCTCACTGTTGTAGTCCTGTACTTAACAAGATGCCTACAGCACAGGGTTTAAAGTTAATAACATTGAAGACCTCTAAAACTATTGCATTATTTCACATAGCTACAAGCCTTTTTTGATGTTTTTAAATTCCAAGTAATTTAATAATTCTAAATTTCTATCTCAATGTCCACTCCCTAAAAGCCATTAATAGAAATAAAATTATTTTGAAGTTGTCAACAGTTAGATGATCAATTAAGTATATTTAATGCACTTTATAAGCACATAATTGGGTAAATTAGATTCATGGAATGATTTACTAAAATATAATTTTATGGTACTAAATCAAACTTTAAACCATTTTTTTTCAACAACTAATAAGAGCTTACCTTGTAGTAGAGGATGGGAAAACACGAACAAAATTGATATAACTTATCTTTAGATACTAGAAAAAAATTATATCATCAAAGGCTTAATTAGATATAGCCAGAAAAACAGTTGCCCCTCTGTCACATCAGTGGAGTATAGTTTATTGGACTGAGCCTTGAACATTTAGAAGTAACTTTGTATCTTCTTTCCTTTTTTGTATGGCAGAATAAATATTCCTTAGCATATTTGTCCTTCACATTACAAGGCCAGTTGTTTACTCCCTGATTTATATCATTAGTTACCTCCTGCTGAGATGAAACAAACATCTTATTAGGAAGTCTCTCATGCATAAGTTCTGCTTTTAAAAACTTACTTATGTCTATGGGATAGAGAATATGTGCACTTGTGTTCAGGAGTCTGGGGACACAAGAGGCCTAAGATTTCCTAGCACTGGAATTAGAAAGAGTTGTGAGCTACCTGATATGGGTGCTAGAAACTAAACACTGGTCTTCTGCAAAAGTAGTATGAATATTAACAGTGCACCCTTATCTCTCCATTACCACCTGCAGCTTACTAACATAGCTGTATGCATGCCATTCTCATACTGCAAAAAATCAAACTGTCTCTAAAAATGTAACAATGTGCTTTGGAATTCAAGACACACTCTCGTTTCAGCTTACCTTTATAGAATTATTTATTACTTCCCCAAACCTATGTCTACTTCTATAGAATGTACTCACTGTATATTCACCACTAACTAAAAGGTTTAGAATTTCTCTATATCCACAAAGAGTTCATAAAAACTCTTGTCCCATTTCATCTGCGGAATTCTAGATATCTATGCAGTATACTTCAAATACCTTCTTCATAAAGCAAGAAGTAACACACCCCTCAGCTAAGTACTAGAGCAAGCATGTGCTTACTGGCTTTCTTATACTACAGTAACTCATCATCCTCTCAAATACCGCCACCAGTAGTTAAAGAATATAAAACAATAACCAGACAAAGACGAAAAGTAGGGCAGGAGGAGAAACATGTTAAATAAAACAACAAAACCAATACAATAATTTTTACTTTGATTTTGAAGCTTTTTTTTTTTTTTAATGTATTCACCATTGCTCTCTTCAGACACACCAGAAGAGGGTACCAGACACCATTGTAGATGGTTGTGAGCCACCATGTGGTTGCTGGGAATTGAACTCAGTACCTCTGTTAGAGCAGTCAGGTCTCTTAATCACCGAGCCATCTCTCCAGCCCTTTACTTTGATTTTGAAAAGGAAACTATACTTATTTCTTTATATGAATGTGGTAAGGAACACATTAATATCATAGTTTATACAAATACCTGCATATCATTGTACACAGTACAGGTATATAATTTTGTTTGCCAATTATATCTTACTAAGGCTTTAGAAGAGCAAAAACAATTAGTCAATTTGTTACAGTCATTGTGAAATACAAAGACAAAATAATTTTGCTGATTAATGGAACAATAAAAACAGTACTATCAAATTTGTAACAAGTTCCCATCCTCTCTCCCTTCACACATGGACAGCTCACCACCACAGACACTGTGATGTATGTAGTTCTTTAGTATTAAATTTCATGAGCACTCAGAAGAAAAACTGCATAGTATTTCCTCAAAACAACTCTGAAGTTATCTACTTCTTGTACGCTGCTAAAAATACAGGCATGGTGTGGCAAATTTCTTATAAAATTCTTTATAATTTTAATAACTAATGTCCTTTCATTGTTAGTTTTAGGAAAATGTTATTTTTATGTTTCACCATGTGAGCTCTCCTGAGAACTTAACTGAATTTAGTGTGTCCTCAATAGTAAAGTAGAATAAACCTCTCTACAGATTTTGCACAATATTTCAATAGGAATTCCACAGTGAAAGTAGGGAGGGCGGCCCTTAATGCAAAACCTTTAGGCTGTAAAAAACTAGTTAGATCAGAATGAATAGCTTAAAACACTTTATACAAACATGAAGTGGGTTTTGTTTGGATTCTAAATTTGTAATAAATTTATAATCCATCCATCTCCAAAATTCCTTTTGTAAAATATACAATTATGATGAATTTCTCAGTATTCCAATTGTATTCAATAGCCACCAATACCATTGACCTTTAAAATAAGTTTTGAATATATCCACAAATCTGGTACTCAAAATTCAGCACCAATACCACTTCATAGAACAGACACCTCCGTTTTAATCTAGAGCCACCAAATTGTTTCCTTTACTATACCACTGCAACTAACAACCCTGCCAGACTACACAAAACCACTCAGTGGTTTTTGTCTGATGTGGTAAAGAGTCCATTGGGACTAGGAGGTGCCACCAAATTCATGCCACAATAAAGATATAAAGTGGTTACACTATAAATTATTGTCTTACCCCGGGGCATCACTTGTTTCAATTCTATGTCTTTGTGTAAGAATTGTTTCACCAGTTAATTTTAACATTCTTCAGGAAGAAAGGGACTGGGAGGAAGGAAGGGAAGGCTGCTCAGATGCAGTAACTACAGCATATCTGAAGGACTGTTGTGATAGAGACTACAGCATATCTGAAGGACTGTTGTGATAGAGACTACAGCATATCTGAAGGACTGTTGTGATAGAGACTACAGCATATCTGAAGGACTGTTGTGATAGAGACTGTTTTGAAAGCACAATCTACATAACTACTAGTTTTATTGCACAGTGATCATCAGGTTATCAAATGAAATCATGTACGATTGACAGAACACGAATCAGCCTATCAGACTGGAACTGTAGTTCTGGTGCTACCAATAACTGATTATAAGCTCTTTCCAAATTACCTCACTGTGCTTTAATTATTCCTATCCTGTCTATCTCAACTTCACAGCATTGCTATGAAGCCAGATGGAATACTATCAATGAACACAAAGGCCTTAAACTTTAATGCAGTTTCCTTGTTGATGTACTTACTAGAGAGAATTCATACAATGACTTTAAAAAAACAAAAACAAAAAACAAAAAACCAGGGGCTGAAGAGATGGCTCAGTGGCTCTGAGCACATCCTTCATCTACCAGCACCCACATCAGGTTGTTTACACCTGCCTGTAATCCTAGCTCCAAGGGGGATCTCTGAACTCTAGGGGCATTTGTATCCATGAGCACATACATACCTCCACACATACACATAAATAATAAAAACAAATCTTTAAAAAATTACCCCAGGGATGCCCAAGACTGTTTTTCTAAAAAACATTATAAAGTCAGAAAAGTATACACTACTCAAAGTCATGTTCTATAGCTGGATGTTTGTTATATTATTTCAACACTGGGAAGTAGACATAGAAAATTGTTCCACATGTTCAAGATGAAACTTCTCATCCCCTGGTGATTTCCATAACACGCATTTCTTTGCACTTCCTCACCGCCTAGTGGTTCAGTAGACCACTGCCTTCAGTGAGGTGACTGAAACAACCGCCTAGTCTAGTCTGAAAACCAGACAGTTTCCAGTCTAGTAGAGCAGTCACTCAAAAATGCAATTTAAAAACTCAAGTGGAACTGACATAATTCAACAAATATTTTTTAAAAAAGAAAGTTGTAAATATTTTTTAAAATCTGGCATCAAAGAACACTGAAGTAATACTTTTTACATTTTTTAGTGGAGGCTGAAGAGATGGTTCCATGGTTAAGAGGACTGGCTATTGAAGAGACTTGAAGTGCCAGGGTGGGGGATACCCAGAGGGTTCCCTACCCACCCAGAGGAGAAGGGGAGGAGGGAGGAGGGAAGGATTGTGGGAGAGGGTGACCGGGAGGGAGGCAGTGAACTGGATGTAACGTGAATAAGTAAAAACAGAAAAACAAAAACAAAAACAAAATTAAATAAAAAGAAAAGAGAACTGGCTGCTCCTTAAAGAGGACCTGAGTTCAATTCCCAGCACTCACAAAGAGGCTCACAACTGGTTGATCTATAATGGGGTCTGACACCCTCTTCTGAGGTGCAGACATAAATGCAGGACAAAACACCCATATGCATAAAATACATAAGCTCATTTTTTAAATGTTAGAATTAATTATTTTATTTTATGTGTATGTGTTTCCCTGGATGTATGTCTGTACATGGTATCCATGGGTACCAGAATAAGTATAGGACCCCCTGAAACTGGAGTGATGAATAGTTGTGAGTTGTGTGGGTGCTGGGAACTGAACCTGGGTCCTTTGCAAGAGCAACAAGTATTCCTAACTGCTGAGCCAACTCTAAAGCCCCATGAAAGAATGTTTTTTAAAAGTTTATCTGTAATCCAAATGCAATATTAAAACTACTAGCATTTTTCAAAATTATTATATAGTATATAGAATTCATGAAGTCATACCCAAAACACAAACAGAAGCCTAGCATCATTATTTATTCATTATTTACTAAATGATAGTCATTTGTTTTCTGTTTATTAGTGACTATAGTCTAGTTCTGTGACCACATAGTAACCCATAGGGGAAATATAATTCTCCTGTAAAGAACTACCCCTACATTTTTGGGGAAATTATTAGAAAATGTCATAACATATTTCTGATATAGTTTCAAAATAGATTGCTTGGAATGGTGGCTATTATCATTTTTGTATTTTAGAATCAACATATTAAGATGTAATATACTAAGATAGTTTAATCCATAACAAAGAAGATTATAATAATAAGCATCTTCTTTTGAGCTAAGAAAGATAGATATACCTCAGTTATGTGCTGGCTGAAGGTAATGCTATTTTGGACAATTTTTTAAGTTAGCATTAGAAAAGTAAAAAACTATTTAGTGATGTGTGGGTCGATGGTTATATTTGGGTTACTAGGAAATCATGAAGTGTTCCTATGGAGATAGCTGTACAAATCCATGGCAGAGATCAACGTGAATTTGGAGTTGACTCATTTTTCCTCTCATAGAGTGATCTAGCATGTAAATTAACATGTGTGGCATTAACTTGGTTTACAGGACCCAGCAGACTGTTTAGCGTTGGTGGGAGTAAGCATTAACTCACACTCCTCACCACACACACACAGTGGCACTGACTCGGTCTCCTATATGAAGGCCGCCCCACCAGCCCCTGGACGATGTTCACTGTTAATTTTACTGTTACTGTCCTACTGTTGTATCTCAGTAATTGAAGGTTTTTATCATAGAAAATGCTGTCAAAATTCCAAAAAAACAATTTAGTTCTTTACCTATGAGGAAAACAGTTAAGGTAAGCACTTCATCACATTAAAGGGAAAGAGAATCCTATAACCATGATCATTTCAATACATAATCAATATTGAGTCCTCTGCACAGAATGGAACACTTCGTAGCAGTACTTGAACACTTATGAGTTGGAATTGCATGCTACTTGAAAGATCTAATTAAGCTAGATTTTGGTGCACAGCAGTTGTACATGATTTCATGTTTATGTAGCAAAATACATTGAAATGTACTAGTATTGAAACATAAATGTAAAAATAGTTGTGGAAATTGTCTTATTTTCCTTATGTCTCATTTGTTTAAAGCATAAATTTTCTTTTAAAAAAAAATCTAACTAAGGATAAATGAATACTGTAATTGAAGATATATTTTAAATCTTTGTCATGTTTTTTTTTTTTAAGCTATTGCAAATTGTAACATTCCTGATTATATAGAACTTTGTGGGTGGTATAAAATAAATTTTATACTTCTATTTTGAAAAAAAATACTTAGCATTACTGTGTAGTTTTTAAAAATACCATTTTCCCAAAAATAGTATTTTCTGAAATGATATATAAAGTTTATTAGTTGATAATTACTCAATTCATTGAAATTGATTTCAACCCAATGTTGTTTTTCTATTTGTTGATTAATATGTCAATATCTTAAAAACACTTTTAAGATTATTTTACTACTAATAACTTTTTTCATCAGCTTTAAACTGAAATTATGAACAACAATCTACTAAATGCAAATAATTTTGGAAGTACAGGCTAGTGGACTGCCATGTTTGCGATATACTTAATTAATTAAAGATTGAAAATAATCTGTAGAAAAAAAGCTACTTGTTAAGCAACACAATATTCAAGGCAAGAAAATTATCTCTGGAATTTTAAATTTCAAAGAAAAATAACTCACCAATTATTTCAAAAGATATTCTGTATCAATACAAATTGTTTCAAAATGAAAGCTGAACTTCTGAATTATTTTAAGATCATTCTAGGATCTTTATTGCTAATCTAAGCTTCATGCTAAAATTCTGAGGGTCAAATAAAAGTTATTTTCAAAATGTATTTTAAAGTTTAGTTTAGAAAACTAAATTCAAAATTCACATAAGGATGGCAAGGACTCTGGTCTCCTCAGCTCCTGACACCTTTCCAAGCATCGCTTATTCATCATGAAAGAGATAGTTTCTGTGTTTGAAAGCTGGATGAATATTCTCAATACGACTGCAAGGCATGGCTTTCTCAAAAAGGAGGTGTGAAAGGCCTTTGGTTGATGTGGCAGTATTTTTCTCATGGGGAAAAATCTACGATGATAGATCTCTGCCTTTTAAGATGAAAATATTCTGAGTGGGGAATAACTGGTCATCAGCAAAAATAAAAACCAAAGGATTTATCAAAGCTTCTTCATTAAGCAATGCTTTTTTAAAAATTATTGATATAACATGGGGCATTTAGCAGACCTCAGAAGGAAGGCAGTGTAGATCTAATCCCTGGGTTCTAAACCACAGTCTGGTACTATCATGATTAACAAATGATACCTTACTTAGTTCTTGATTATGAAATTCTGCCTTTTTTTATAATATAATGACTGTAGATCAAGCTGACTAATCAGGTTATGAATCTTGTCCAGCTGATTAAACCTAAATCTTTTAGAGCCTCTACCATAAGAGACTGCATTACAAAAAGAAACTGGTGTAATTGATTAAGACAAATATAAATACCTTTAAAACATGGAAAACAGTATAGTGTGGCAGAAAGCCAACTTGATTCAGTAGATTTACCACTTATTAGTTATATGCCCCAGATAATATTAGGGTCAATTCTAAGAACCTCTACTAGGGACCTGTTCTAAAGTCCTCTTTAGAAATACTTGACAGAAGGTAATGTTTTATGCAGTTAGTTTAATTTGGAACTATAGAAGCACCTACTTATGTCAATCCTATAAGGTAAGATGAATGTTTGCACTCTGTCTAAACTCCACCTCACAGTTATCTGGCAGCAGCCAGGTATGCTTATCTCCACAGTTGCCTGGCAACAGTCAGGTGGGCCTGACCCTCTATAAAAGGGGCTGCTTGCCCCTCCTCTCTCTCTTATCTGTTTCTCTTGCCTCTCTCTTACATCTCTTATCTCTTACCTCTCCCCATTCCCTTCCCGCCTCTCTCCACGTGGTCATGGCCGACCTCCACTCCTCTACTTCTCTACTCTCTCCCTTTCTCTGCCTTTCTCTGCCTCTCCCCATGCCCTAAATAAACTCTGTTTCTATACTATACCTTCTCGTGTGTCTGTTCCCTCTGTGGGAAGAGATGCCTGGGCTTAGGCCTAGTGAGGCACATCCTTCCCCCACACCTACCTCCCCATACACCCATATAACATATATCTCTATATGTTGATTGAGTAAAGTTCTGGTATATAAATATTGTGTAGTGGGCCTAAGAATACAATGGTTGTTAAGGCATTTATAAGGATAATATTAGTATATTCGGCTATAAAGAATAGTGTGAATGGACCGGCTGCATATTCAACGTTGAAACCAGAAACAAGTTCAGATTCTCCTTCGGTTAGGTCAAATGGAGCTCGGTTTGTTTCTGCTAAGGTTGAAATGTATCATATTATAGCTATTGGTCAGGCTGGAATAATGAGTCAGATTTGTTCTTGGGTAAAGATAAGTATTTGTAGTGAGAATGATCCACTTATTAGAAGAACTGATAGTAGAATAATGGCTATAGTAACTTCGTATGAAATTGTTTGGGCTACTACTCGTAGGGTGCCGAGTAGGGAGGATTTTGAGTTGGATGCTCATCCTGATCATAGGATGGAGTATACAGATAGGCTTGATGTTGCTAGGATAAATAAAATTCCTAAGTTTAAGTTGATTAGTGGGTGTGGTATTGGTAGTGCAATTCATAGGCTTAGGTCTAGTGTTGGTGATAATGTTGGTGCAATAATAAACAGTGATATTGAAGTTGTTAATGGGCGTATTGGTTCTTTTATAAATAGTTTTATGGCGTCTGCGAATGGTTGTAAGATACCATATGGTCCAACAATGTTGGGTCCTTTCCGTAATTGTATATAACCTAGAATTTTTTGTTCTACTAGTGTTAGGAAGGCTATGGCAATTAAAATGGGAAGTAGAAGTGTTAATACATTAATAAAGTGCACTCTTAGGGAGAGGATTTGAACCTCTGGTGAAAAGAAATTATGCAATTTCCTGGCTCTGCCACCCTAAAAACCTTATCTAGGTAATTTGTTTAGTACAGATGTATTTTATTGAGATTAAATTCATAAATTGTATTGAGTGAGCTTCTGAAAAGTTGGCTCTATTTCTCTTGTCCTGTTGTACTGGGAGAAATTGTAAATAGATAGAAACCGACCTGGATTGCTCCGGTCTGAACTCAGATCACGTAGGACATTAATCGTTGAACAAACGAACCATTAATAGCTACTGCGCCATTGGGATGTCCTGATCCAACATCGAAGTCATAAACCCTAATTGTCGATATGGACTCTAAAAGAGGATTGCGCTGTTATCCCTAGGGTAACTTGGTCCGTTGATCAAAATATTTTTGGGACAGAGACTGAGGGACAGCAACTTCCGCCGGCGGCCAGGAACCTCAGCTATGGCCACAGGGCTCCATAGCAAATTAGCACCAGGACAAAGATCCCTCTCAGGAGCTCGGAAAAGCCGAGAGAGGGCCAAAGACACGCCCCACAGCTCACCAGGAACTGCCCCAACTCGCGAGACACAGGGACCGAGGTAGGCTGGCTTAGAAAGCCCCCTGGATCCCAACAGCGGGTGGCTGAGGCAGGAAACTTTTGCATTGGACACTAGGATTCCATAGTCAAGCAGCTCCGGGAGAAAATTTTCTCTCCCAGGAACGCTGAAAAGCCCCGAGCGGGGGCAAAACAAGCCCCAACGCTCACTGATTCCGCCCAATTTCCGCGGGCCACAGAGATTGAAGGACAGCAACTTCCAGCACCGGGAACCTCAGCTTGGGCCACAGGGCTCCATAGCAAATTAGCACCAGGACAAAGATCCCTCTCAGGAGCTCAGAAAAGCCAGGAGAGGGCCAAAGACACGCCCCACAGCTCACCAGGAACTGCCCTGAACCCGCGAGATACAGGGACCGAGATCAGACCCGGTGCCACAGCTCTCCAAACCCAAACACCTCTCAGAGAGAGCTGGTCTTCAAAGAGTACTGACACAGAGACCTGCAGGAGGGGCAAGCCACAACCAGACAGAGTAAGATCAGCTAACAACAGAGTCAACAAGATGGCAAAAGGCAAGGGCAAGAACATAAAGAACAGAAACCAAGAGTACTCTGCACCATCAGA
>JAPYYD010000033.1:21326-42751 GCA_028551405.1 Uromys caudimaculatus | reverse complement strand
TGTGGGGCCCTGTGGCCCAAGCTGAGGTTTCCGGCCGTCGCCGGAAGCTGCTGGCGGTCAGTCTCTGTGGCCTGGTGAGCTGTGGGCCCAGTGAATGTTCTTCCTAGTGCTGGGATTAAAGGTGTCCATCAACACATTCGGCAACATTTACTTCTTTAAGCCACAGTTTCTTCATTTGCAAGACTGGTATGACTAATGTTGAGGTCACAAGATTTTTAGTTCAGAGGTTTAATCCATTATCATCGTGGTGGGAAGCATGGCAGCATGCAGGCAGACATGGCGCTGGAGAGGGAACTGGCCAATCTTTTTTTTCTAATTGTAAATATTTCTCTTCATCTTATCAACAAACTCCGATTACATGTGCGACTTCCTTGGAAATCTTCCCTTGCTTTGAATGCCTGAACTGAATTTTCTTTTCTTTCATTTTCCTACGACCTAGAGTCATGAGCAGCTATGGCACATAGATGCTTGTCATTAAACTTTGTTTAATAAAGTTATTCATTGTTTTCCTAGCAAGATTGCCCTCTGCTATGGTTATTTTGGGTGATTGTAAACTGGTCCTGTTCCCATGATCTCTATAATATCAGTTGGACTAAAGACCTATGAGCCTGCATGCTACCACCACAACAGGAACTGAAGGTCAGAAGTTAGGGACTAGGTTAGACCACTGTAGGGCAAATTTCTTATTCCCTTGAGAATAAAGGAAGGAAAGACCAGAAGGTAAGGAGCAAGAGAGAGTGAGAGATGGTAAGGAAGAGATACAGGAAGGGGAGAAAGGAAGAATGAAGGAATGAAGAAAAAAATATCACTCTGCTTCCCTTTAAAAACACATAATTTCAATTAATTTTATTCAATTGAACACCGGACAAGCAGAAAAAATATCCAAATACATCTCTACCAGATTATGTTGCGACACTCAGAAAGCTGACCTGGTTTGTGCTTTTTTTGTAGAAATAGAATAAGAAACAGAAATAAAGATACAGGAAGTAATCAGCTAAAAACGATGAATTAGACATTTTGGCCATTGTTGGGTTATGTTTCTCATACATGGTTAATGTGTCCTATAATCAAGGTTGATGCTCAATATAAATCATGTGATTAAACAAATTAAGAATATAGTTTAAATAGGAATATATAATAGGAAATACAAAATAAATTAGCCAGTGAGCATTTTATATAACAAGCAAAAGGAAATTTTAATATCAGTAGATTTTTACACATTATTTGATGACACTTTGCACACTAAAATTGGAGGAAAGTATTTGGGATATGATAAAGCCATCATTCAATGTCTTCATTAATTTCATATTTGCAGATGAAACTATTTTAAAATGAATAAATGAAAGTATCTCCAATACTGCTTAATGCTGTAGAGGATGCCTTGGACAATTCATTGTAATATGAACAGTGAAATCTCATTATAAAAGATACACTGTTTGGGGGCCATACTAAAGCTAACTAGAAACTCTAAAGGCACAAACCAAAACTATAGGAAATAATACAGACACAGCATGAGGTCTCTATGGAACACAACATCAAAGTTTAATTGCTTCAGGAATAACTAATCAGGAAATGTGTATAAGATCTAACTTATAGAAACACAGGAAACTACAAGACTGCACATATATGCTTAACAAGACATGCTCAAAGGATGCAGTATACTCTAAACATGATCATAAATACATTTACAAAGGTACATGCTTGCTATAAAAAATGAAAGATGTGTTGTGAAAGTTTAATTTCTGAAGTTAACTTTTAAATTTTTATAAATCTCAATAAATGTCCAAGTTTCAATATAGGGCCAGGAAAATAGCTCAGTCCGTAAAGTATGCAAGCATGGTCCTTGTAAGCTTGAGGACCTAAATTCAAGCCAAGAACTGATGTTGTGGAGAGAGAGAGAGACAGACAGAGACAGAGACAGAGACAGAGACAGAGAAAAGTTCCTGCGGCTTACTGCCCTTGTCAACTATAGGCTCTGTCACAAGAAGCAAGGTAGACAGCTCTTGAGGTCAATACCCAAGATAGCTCTGTGGCAAATGTGCATGTACACACATTCACACACACACACATACACACACACACACACTCTTACACACACACACACACACACACACACACACACACACACACTCTTACACACACACACACACACACACTCTTACACACACACACACACACACATAATCACATAATCACAAATTCATACATACTTACACACACACACACACATAATCACACTCACATTCAAACACATACACTCATAGACCCCCACACACACTTACACACACTCAAATACACACATATATACTCACACATTCACACAAACATACACACACAAACATACATACCATTGCAATGGAAATACTTTCTTGTATTGACACTTTGTACATGCAGGTGGAGAACCAAATTTGTTTAAAGATAAAAATAGCATTAAACAAATTCTATCAGATTAAAAGTATGTAATAATCCTGGAAAAATTAAATTGGTACAATATTATAGTAGGAATAAATGAATATGCCAATTAAAATTACAGGTAGTATTGATCCAAGTGTAGTAGAAGACTATCAGATGAGGAAAATGAAAGACATTGATATATATTGGGAATACTTATTAAGAATACTCAGAAGACTGATTGTGTTTTGTAGAAAAAAGAGGTAAAATAATATAAATTTGTTTCTTGAAATATTTATGAAAACATTATAAAAAGGATAGACCTACAGACATATCAAAAGCCATAATCAAGACTTTGGAGCTTTTAAATATCTTTTGACTATTATTTATGTCGCCCAGGTTTTGCATGAGTTAAGAATCCCTACTTATATAATAACATTGTTTATTGTTTATAACATTACATTACTTCCTAGATTGAATACATAAATAGTAAAGCAAAAACTTACATATAGAAACTGTGTAGCAGTGTAATAAATAATGTATAGCTATGGAAAAATGTCTTTTCACAGAACACTATAGAAAAAGTTATATATCTATTTATCATCTATTTACTATTTATCTATCATCTATCAATTTATAATCTGTCATCTATTTATCTATCATCTATCTTTCTATCATCTATTTATCCATACTTCTATCTATCATCTACCTACCTATCTATTTATCTATCTATTTATCTGTCTATCATCTCTTCAACTCTAAAAGAAAAACAAGTGAAAATTAACACGGGACATAAATCTGTAGTTTAGACCAGTGGTAACCTAACTAAAATGTCAAGAACAAATATCAAGGTCATATAAACACACCTATGTAATGTAAATTTAAATAATAAGATGGTATTATTCACCCAAATCATTAAAAGATACTAAACTCTGATAACAAACATTTTTAAAACTTTGGCATAAAAAATTATTTTCAAGAAAATGCCACCAGTTAAATTTTAATGTCTCTAGTCTTCAGCTAGAGATGACTAAGTGTCCAAGTAAATCAAAGTAAATAAATGTTATACACTGCTACAGGTGCCAATGTACTAAAGGCAGTCTTTATCATCTATCAGACAAGAGAGCATATGTGCATTAAGTGGTTCCAAACATCATGTAAAGCAAGGTGCATTCAGCTATGGACAACAGAGTCTTTGATCTATGAAATTAGGACTTTAGAGTACGTGAGATACTTTTTTTCTATGACCAAATACCCCTAAATAAAACATCTTAGGGGAGAAAGTGTCCCCTTAAGTTCATGGTTTCATCAGTGGGAAGACATGTTGTTTGGGGTTCTAGTCTTGATGTAGAAACTTGTTCCAGGTCATGTTGCGACCAAAGACAGGAAGCTGACACAGAGATTAGAGCTAGAACAGAGATTAGAGCTAAAGCCAGGTTGCACGTCTTACATTATCCTCAGTGATCTACCTCCACAAGCCAGTCCTCACCTATAAAAGGTCCCACAGTATCCTAAACAGTTCCACTACCTGCAGAACAAATGCTCAAACACGCAAGTCCAGAAGGGTCATTTAAATAGAAACACTCCAACCCCCAGCTCCCATAGGCTCATAGTCCGAAATTAAATTTTTACTATTTTGTGGGTTTGTTTTCCTTCCACCCTTACCACTCCTATTTTTCCACTGTTCCTATCCCCTAACACTGAATAGGAGAAAAACATAGAGGGGAAAGTGGTCAGCAATATCCTTAGAGTTCTTCCTGCTGATTAGCATCATTGAGTTACTTGGGGGCGGTTTGAACTTCATCAGCAAGAGATCTAATTTCTTTTTCTTGTCTCTTTCCACTGTTACTTGAAGAAGCACAACAAACTGCAGCCAACTGCAACCAACCACCAACCAGCCAGTCAGCCCCTTCAATCGGGGCTCTAGAATTTATATACTCTCTGAAGAGTCCCCAGAATTCCAAACTTCACAGGCTCCCAGAAACTATGCACAGCTGTCAAAACCACACTCCTGCTACAGTTTGAGGCAAATCATAGTCAGCTGCTGTGGACACTCTAAAGCAGTCCCATATTCCACACCTGGAAGTAGAATGAAAACATATTCCCATAATATTTTTGTGTTTTTAAAGACACCAAAATTCTCCCTACATATTCCGTCCAATGTCAAACGTTCTCATTGTTTCCTAATCCTAACACTTAGCATGTCCAAAATCTGAAGTCTCTTCTAAGAGTCAAAAACATTTCTTAATTATGAGCCTCTAGAACATTTTTCTAAATGCATAGATCAGTAAACCATTATACATCAGACTTTTGCTATTTCAAAAGAGTAAATGGGGGCATATTATAGAAAGATTGGACAACAATAGGACTGACAGCCAGCGAGGAAACGGTTAAAGTCTGTATGTCCGTATCTAACATTTGGAATTCTTGATGGCTTCATCTGGCTCCAGCAGACTTGCCTAGCACCAATTGTTTAGCACCGTACTACGGAATATATGATCCTTCTTGATCAAGCTCCACTCAAGTCCAGCAGTTTTTTTGAATGAATACTTCATGTGCTGTGCATGTTCATCTTCCTGTGTCTCCAACACAACTTAGGCTCTACAGGGCCTCCTTGTAGGAAATTGTGCCCTGACACCTATTGCCTGGCCTCAACGTTCTGGGCCTAGCCACGCCCACTCTGAGTCTACCTGCCCCTCCTTCCTAGTCTAAACCGTGAGCAAAAGGCTTCACGATTTTCTCCACCTTGTAGCTAAGGTGCCTGCAAAATAGAACCGTGTGTACATGAACGACATTTCCTACTCTCATCTTGAAGTATAGCGGCCTTATTCTACAAAGCCACAGAAGCATTTGCGTGCCCTTGCAACTGAACTTGAAGCGCTTTCCTAGATGGACATTTGGGGTCAGAGAACCCCTCAGCAATTTTCTTAGTTAGTTTGGTAGAGGCGTTTCTCATTCTGGTAAGCTTAAGTTTTTACAAGCTTTTTATGGGTGGAGCCTTTACATCAAATCACCTTTAAGAAAGTGAGGTTTTCCTTTAACTGGGCCAACCTCTTTGGCAATCACAGCTACTTATTCTGCAACTGTAGCCACATTGTTGCTTGGTTTTATGTTTTGTCTTGTTTTGTATTTAACTTGCTAAGCTATACTTTACCTGTCATCCTTCTTAGAATTTTCCTCCAAGTCTCAAGGTTAAAAATCCTATTTATACACTATTGATGAAATAATAATAATAATAATAATAACAACAACAACAACAACAATAATAATAATATAAAAACATTTATCATTAAATTTTCTAGGTCCATGCAGCTTTAGTGTTAGAATTTATAGAATATTGAAAGAAAGTCAAAATCAATGTTATACAAACATCTTCTAAAGGAAACACAGGGTGATATTTCTCAACTCATTTATGAATTTAACATTGCTTCACAATGAAAGTCAAATAGGATAGATGCAAATGAGGACCAATATGCCTATAAATACAACTGCATATCAATACCCTGATCAATATCCCTATAAATCCTGATGGGAAACATCCCCCAGCATACCAGAAAATAGAGTAGGTTAACATATTAAAATATTAATATACCATTGTGTGTTCCAAGAATGCAAGGATAGTTCAAAATATGAGAATCAAGTCATAAAATACACCCATTATCGTGACAGAGTGGGAGATTAGTGGAAGCTGACAAAACTGGATGATGCTCTTTGTAAAAAAATTTCAAGAAATAGAATCAGATTTCAAAAATGATAAAGAGAAAATGAGAATGTGTAGTTACAGTTACATAAAACAGAAAAAAAATGGAACGTTCTCATTGCGGTCAGGAGGAACAGAAAAGATTGCTTGAAAGTTCACTTTAATTTTACATAATCCTGGAATTTCTGCCCTGGACAGTTAGGCAATAGAAATAAATAAACTAAAAGATTTTTATATTTAGAAAGGAAAAGATAAATGTCTTTTCCCTCAGAAGCTATAATATTATGTAGAACAAGCCACATGACTGCAAACAACATGATTAAAGGTACAAAATAAACTCAGGTAAGCAGGGGCACAGGAGTCAACACCAGGAAGAATCAGTCGCTTGCTGTGCAGCCTCCAGATTGACTGGATTATCCAATTCCTCACCAGGCTTTCTTTATCCGTTGGTTTTTACAAACTGACAATGGACGACTGGGTTAGTATATTAAGAGATCAACTTTATGTACATATCCTAAAAAGAGAAAATAATTGGATGTTAGATTTGCCACAGAGACAAAAGACTTTTAACCAAAAATAAAAAAATGTAAATACAATAACCACGTTGAAAATGAATGAAAAGCCACCCACCAAATACATAGACTATATTTTAGATTTTATAAGTTAGCAGGATAACACTGATCAAACTTGAACCAGACACACAGTAAAATGGGAGCATATGTTGTACACAAGACACACGTTAGCTTCCTCTACATATGATATGATATTCTCTAGAGAGCGCTTCTCCATGACTCCCTAGATTCTGAATTATTCGTTGCTCATTCCTTTTGCTATACACATATAGCCTGTACTCGGACTCTTTTATAAACAAGCACATGCTATGACTGTGCTACCATGTCATGCCTTCGTACTAAGCATGCTACACTAGTCCCATGGAATTATAAGTCAAAATAAACACATTCTTCTCTAATTTGCTTTTTAAATGGTATTTTATAACAACAATATAAATTTAACTAATAAAATCACAGTTAGAAAAGGCAGATTTTTACACCAACTTTTCTTTTAAATGATATCCCCTCTTATCAATATTTTTCATGTTCTATGTGCCTACTACATTTTAGAAAGTTAATCTTTGTTCCCATTTTTCATTATAGTAACCTCAGCAAGTTTTCTCATATGTATTATGCTTTTTTTTGGAATGTCATCTTGCTGTTTGAATAAACATTTTACTTGTGGCATGCAAATTATTATTGACTTACTGTCATGATTTACAACTTACAGCTTTTTAAGTTTCCTTGAGTGAGATCTTATTTACAGAGGCATCTGTGTATCTTTTAACAACATTCTCTAAGAGCAGGAGTTGTTTTCTTACAGCCTCAAATGTTGACTTAGTTTGCTCTGCAATTATTCTGTCCTTTACTTAAGCTTTGTTCAAAAGGAAAGTTTATTGTGGAATTATTTTACATCTGTAGAGAAATTGCAAAATAGTGAAGTAATTAATATCATATTTTAGCACGATGCATTTTTAATAATTAATGAAGTGATGTTTAGACGTTTTTACTCACCAAACCCCATACTTAATTCAAGCTTCTTTAGCGTGTAGCTTGATGCCATTCCTCTGCTGCAAGATCCTCTCAAGTTCTCACCTTTAGTTGTCAGAATCCCATGTGTGTATCTTAACTATGACAATTTTATAGGCTTTCCTTGTTTTGTATGATAGAAATTATACTGATGTTTGGCGATACACAGAACACAGAACTTAACGATTGTTGTACCTTTTTATGCAATATTGAAGACGATTAAGAATATTCAAAGGACTCTGTAGCCATCTCTGTTTTTGCTCCCCAATCCTTCTTCTTACCACAGATCGGAACATTTTATCTATGGGGCAATAGCTTTCTATTTCCACCTCAGTCAAAGTCGGCCAGTGAGCACTGTGTTTCCTCTATTAGTGAGTTTTCTGTTACCGTGGTTAAATTCTATTGCCAATTTAGTTTAAAAGGGAGTAATTTATTGGGAATTACGGTTTCAGAAGAAAAGGGTGCTCATCGTAGCAGGGAAGGTGTGAGAGCAAGGGTAGGGAGCTGAAAGATCACATCTCATCCAAGCAGGAAGCACAGGGATCGAACTGGCTGTGGACCAAGGCTTTGAAACCCCAAGGTGATATGCAAAAAATACAGTTCCTCTAGCAAGGGTTCATTGCCAAAAGGATCTGTAGCCTCCCCAAGCGGTGCCACCAGCTGCGGCTGTCGAGGTGAGTGTTTGGGGACATTTCTTTTTCATCCAGACCACAGGAACTGACCAAAGTCTGTGACTTTGCCTGTTCAAGACATTCCATCTAAGGCAGCAGTTCCCAACTTTCCTAACGCTTTGACCCTTTAATACAGTTCTACTTGTTGTGGTGACCTCTAACCATAAAATTATATTGTTGCTACTTCATAACTGTAATTTTGCTTCTGTTATGAATCATAATGTAAATATCTGATATGCAGGATATCTGAGAGCAACTCCCAAATGGTGTTGTGACCCACAGGTTGAGAAGAATTGCCCTAAAGAGACTGGCCTTTGTATTTGGTTTGTTTTACTGAGTACAGTGCTCTCAAGTTCATCCATTTTTAAGTACAAATAGCATCCCATTATATATTTATATTATATGATATATGTATGTACACACACACACACACAATTTCCCAAGCTGCTAACTCTTTTATTAAAGCATAGTAAACTGATTTATTGCCTAATGCTAGTTGTGTAGGATACCGCTGTAAGCACTGTTATGCAAATAGTTAAGATTCCTTCTTCCACACTTAAGCTAATGCACGCCTAGAACAGAACCTGAGTTGCATGGCAATGTATGCCCTGTCTTGGATAACCTATCTTTGTTGTATTTTTCCCTCCAGCAGTGCATAGGGACCCTGACTTCTCCACATAACGACCAAAGTCAGCACTTTTGGCTGTGGGGAGAGTATATATTCCAATGGCTATGAAGAGGAAGGAGGTCAGCGTTTTCAATTGCTCCTTAATGATTAGTGATGTTGAGTACCTTTCCATTGATTTACATGTACTTTTCATATCTGTTTGAATAAAATATTAGAATTTTCAGTCATTTTTCAAAACCATGAATCAATTTAAACTAACAAAATTGCTACTGAGCTAGCAAGGCTGTTTCTAAAGTTTTAATAGTATTTTTAAATGGATGGAGAACAATCAGATCCTTTAAAAGTATATACCAACATATAACGACTGGAATGGCATATTTGTAATACAATGATATAGAGCCACAGTATCTGCTCAAAGCTATTTAATAGATGCAGACACAACTGTACACACACACACACATACACATACTTGTACACACACACATAAACACACAAACACACACATATACACACATACACACATGTACACACACACCTGTACACAACATGCAACTATCCACACACCTGTACACACACACACATGTACACATACCCATACACACACAAAGACACACCTGTACACACACACATACACACACCTACATACACAGACACACAGAGAGAAAGACAGAGAGACAGACAGACAGAAAGACAGAGAGGGGGAGGGAGGAAGGGAAGGAGAGATTCTGGTTAGATCTCTTGATAGGGACAAAGATTTGTGAGAGCAGTAGTTAACTAACAAAAGTCATAGACATGATGAAACACGTGATCAAGTAGCACTTTCTTACTAAGAGGCTGTTCCTCTACATTGGCCTCCTGCACTGCAGGATTGTCGAGTTCTTCTTCTCACTGAGCACGGACCTCAAGCAGCATGGGATGCAGTGTGGCCTCGTAAGCTCATCACTCTTGGACCATGTTGCCTCTCCTCAGACTTAGAAATGTGTAGTTATACCATGAGGTTTTTCCTCAAGTATTGGAGATGATCTAACAGGTCCAGGTTATGTAGATCATATATTTTTGTCTTTTTTCTCCTATCTCCAGCCAACGCTTATGACTAAATTGGTCATTAACAAATGTTTGTTGAAAAAAAATATGTATAGCCCTTATATTTGTTAAGCAGGTAAACTAATAACTTATCACAATAAATATAGAATTTTTAGTAAGTAATTTGTGCCTTAGGTTGAATTTATTTACATATTATCTTGTATATATATATATTGAAAGTCATCACAGAACTTAGGTTTATATGAAAATGTTTGTGTGTAGAAGTATAAATATGCTTATAGTATATTCAAACATTTTTACATTCCAACAACTATGTCTAAACACATAAACACACACATGCAGACATGAATAATGCTATTGTAAAATGAATTTACAATAGAAATAAAGCACAGAGTCTTTTTCATCTCCAGAAACATGTCATAGAAAGACAGTCAAAGAGTCTAAAAGTTCATAAGAGTTCAACTCAAACTTTTCTAAGTTTCCAGAGTGATAAGATTAGACACTGGGCACAATTCAGCTTATTTAAGCTCTGTATCATCTTAGGGACATTTGATTGCAAGATTCATAATATTTTTTTCTTTCTTTCAAAAATCCCAAAGTCATAAGAAAATGAATAAATTGTTTTATTTATTTATGCCTTTTTTATCGAATCCCAGTGAATAACACATGATGTCATGAATAATATAAAATCCATATGATCACATATACATTTACACACTTTACAAAGCCTGCACACTCAGCTTTACATCTTTCCCCTATGCATGCCTCTCTCAGTCCAGCCCCCTTACCAGGAACATGCAATAGTATGCTCACAGACTGCAGAGTGCCTGGGAAGGGAGGCAGGGGACATCTCTACTGCTTCTGTCTTCACACCTTCCTCCTACATATCCTGAGCTTCTCTAAATTTCTACTTCAACTATCAAATCCAAAGACCCAATTTTACACACAAAATGTATTAAAAAAAAAAAAACCCCAAAATGATAATGAGTTTTTATAACAAAACCAAGTTTACATTACAACAATTCAAATTTATGTTTATCCACTTACAAGAGACAGCCTATAATTATTTATTTTCAAAACAATGTTGTTGGGTTCTTTTTCTTTAAGCAGATTTAAATGTTGTTTGTGCTTTGTTCAGGCTTTATGAGCTTCATGTTTACAATCTTTCTTTGCTACTAGGGATGATCTAGGACATCCCCCACCCCTGTCCACAGTCCACAGATTCAACATGTACACTCAAAGAATTCTGGAGACCATGGCCAGGCCCCGCTCCAGTATATGCCAGTCTTCCTTTTGTGCACACAAATGTCTGATAGTATTTAATCTAGAAGTTAGGCACAGCAAGAGATTAACCACAATAACCAATAACAATTAGTTATAATGAGTAATAATTATAATGATCAGTTAATTATTAGTTAGTTAATAGTAATTAACTGATAATGATTAGTTAATAATTGAAGAAGTGCTTTGGATGTTAGCAGTTTCTCTTTAATCAAGTTCTTCAACTCATTAGGAATGAGACAGCAGCTTTCATTGGCAGACTCAGCCTCTCTATTAATGTTTTATGGTTTCTTCATCCAATTTTTTCCTGAATTTGTGAAGCATTTGCTTTCTAGTAGTAAACGGTTCTGTGTCACTGGTTGGGGAAATCCTGCCTTGGCAGTCCTCTCGTTGGTTGAGCGCTTGCTGCCATCAGTCAGAGGATGTTTCACCACTGACTGTGCGGCTTTCCCATCTTAACTAGTCACTTATTGTGCGCTGTAGTCCTCTGCTTTATAGGCTGAGGGGTGACATCAAAGCAGGTTTCTTCTTCTTCTCATCATTTCATGGTTGAAAGTTCGGTTCTTTCCCAGGTCTTAGGAGCCTCAGGACATGATACTTTCTTCCTATTTAGTGGAGAAATTCTACTATTTCCCATAAAGGAAGCCCTTTGTGGCCTCTCTGAGACATAGCCAAATCAACAGTGTCTCTACTCTTACCCTTTGATAAACAAAAGTCATGTGAACTGTGGCTTCTGCAGCAGTGAATCTGGTGCACTGACAGCTGCTACTGCCCCATGAGAGGTCAACACATGTGGGATAGGCAGGTTAGACACAGTTGGATCGGATAGCATGCACAGTCACGCTGTTCAGGTCGTGGGCATTTTACAATAGAAATTATTTATGACTGGATTTCTTCATTTGCTTTTCAGACCATAAATGATCATAGGTAACTGAAATGTGAAGAGTTAAATTGGAATGTACCATCATTTGCCAGACAGTGAGATTGCATTAGGATGGCAGATAAATCGGAATGTACCATCATCTGCCAGACAGTGAGATTGCATTAGGATGGCAGATGGAAATGGTACTAAGTTTCACATTCCTCCAAAAATGATTGTGTCTTTCCTGCAATAAGTGCAAACATGGTGCTTTGAATTAACAAGATTTTATAATCATCAAAGTGTGCTTATGGTGCTTTGTTCTAGTGCTGGGGAGAAATGTATATTTGATGCAGAGCAACTTGAGTGAAGAGTTCTATTGCCTAAGATGTTGCATGAAATATAAGTGACTGTGAGCAGGCCTACCACCCTGCTTTCTCATCACAGAGCCTAGATAATTTATGATAAATAAGAGGAAGAGATAGTCCACCGGCTAGTGACTCTGAAGTTCTGACATTGTTCATATGCACAGCGTCTGTTGTCTTGAACACTTTTTCACTAACTTGAATCATAGGTACTTAGAGAATAACTTGAGAAAAAATTGAAACATCTATAGCAGATAAAAAAAGAAAAGAAAAGTTACGATGTTGAAGTTTCTCTTTCCTTGTCATTGGGTACATAAAAGAGTCCTGGGCTACCTACTCAGAAAACAAACACACAAAGAATTAAGAATACTAAGACAGATTCCAAAACAGAAGACAACAAACCTTTATGGTATCTGTTGGTCTAAAGATTCCTTCATTCTTCCCTTTCTTTTCCCTCCTCATTTTTCTTTCAACTCAAATTTATATAAAATCCACATAAAGTTTGTTGACTTCTCTTCTTAATCCCTTGTGGGTTGTCAATGGTTAAGTGCTTCCTGCCTCAAAATGAGACCCAGCACATAAATTCATATGACTTTTTGTTTCATTTTCTTTTTATGTGTCAAAACATGTGTGCTGGGATTGGCATCACCATGAGTTCATGATGTATGTGCCTTATCTTATAAAGTATGAGTAGAAGAACTTTGTTGCCCCATCTTAAAAGTCAAGACACAAAAGCTAACTAAGCACTGCAGCAAAACACTCCGTGGGATCAAGAAGAAATACATATCTAATGCAACAGGAGAAAATAAAACACTCTGATTAAATTAACTTCTTTCAGTGGAAATGAAATTTGAATTTCAGTGGAAACTTCAATATCATTTTAATATCTGAAAAAAGACAGATAAGTTCAATTCTGACCATGGCAGAAACACAAATATTTTTACTAAAATAAACAATAACTGGCAGTGTTGAGATGGGTGAGGCATTTGCCTTGGGCATAAAATTTAGGAAGGCATAAAGACAAACCCCTCAGCTCTCAAGATAAGTGTTATTTTAATGCAGTAATAAAATATAAAACAAATGAAAAAAATTATGATGAACCAAATATCAAATTTTTAAATAAAAAAGTGATTGGTAACAGTGTCTCCCTGAGCCATTCTGGAACCATGGATGGGGAAGAAATGAAAAGGAATCTTGTCATTATCGAGAACTTTGACTTTTACGTTGCTGTCACTTGCATTATTTTAGGTATAGTATGCTGGAGAATTGGTGCTCATCATGTGAATAGCTTAACCCCTTACCTTTTACTATTAATTTGGAGAAGGAATCAAGGTTGCTATTTTCAAGTCTGGTTCGCACCACTCGGCAACCAACAGACATAATTTGGACTCTGCTTTCGCTATTGTTTCAACTAGAAAATATTTCCCAACTAGAAAGAAAACAAACAACAACAACAAAAAACCAGCTTGTCCTTTAGGTTAGCTTAGTCTGAAGATGTTCTGTTAACAAAAACACATTACCCTGAACTTCCTCCCAAGCTAGCCTTGATGAGAAGTTGCCTGTGCCTTCTTCCAGTGTTCCACTTTAGTCCTCCCTCCTTTGCTCGCCCAGTTCTCCTCTTTGATGGCTCTGAAGGAGAGTTGTGGGTGCAGAGGAATTCCAGGAATGGTCCTGGGCATGTGCTGGTCCACTGGGCTTTTGTGAATTCAGGGGAGTTTTTAGTGCAGACTTGACACATCTTGTAGAACTAACCCTGCAGAATACAGGGTTTCTCTTGAAGGTGCTTTCCCCTTTGTATCAGCGTTTCTGAGAAGGGCTGGCAGACACACTAACCTACTCAGGACTTATCTCTGCTTCTGTGAAAGTAGCAACCCTTCTTGGAGGTGGTATATCTGGAGCTGAGGTTCAGAGAAGAGAAGTTTTGGGTCAGACTGACTGCATTCTGAAGGAGTTTCAGGATGGGTTGCTATGACCTCTTGGCACTCCATACGTGTTGGGTAATGGGAAAAAGACAGAAAGTGGTCACATGATTTATGAAAGATTGAAATTTGGGTAAACATTAGCGGTGCTTGAAAGATGTTCACTATTTCCCCCTCTGCCTCCATCTTACAAGCCACTTCTATCTTCCTATCTCAGATGCAAACAAGTTTGAGTAGAAAATATGATCAAAGTACCTTTCAAAAGCTAAGTTTCACTAAACTATTCCTAAGTGGTCTATAATTCTATGGTATCATGAAAAGTGGAAAGGGGAAAAGTGATAGGACAGGCTATTTTTCATAGGCCTACTAAATACATCCATTACAACTTGTACAGGAGCCATCAGTGCCTTGGAAGAAATGCAAAAGTTAATAGCAAGGTGTTATTTTAAGACGTCGGAATGATGGAAGCTCGTGGATGTGTAGATGGTGAAGCCACAGAAAGCAGAGATTAAAACAACTCCTGTTTTGTAATGGAAAGAAGTTTCAGTGGTCATTCACTTGTGAATTTTGAATTGTTTAAATGTGAAACATGTTATATATTTATGCTCCAATAAATCTAAAAGAACTTTCATTAGAATAAAATAAAAAATAACACTCTAGGCAAAAAAAGAATCAGTTCATGGTTGAATTAGCAGTATGCATTTTCTTCCAGATGTATTCAATAACTATCTTATAACCCTTGCACATTTTATTTAATTAAGTTTATCTAAAGCAGTAGTTTTCAACCTTCCTAATGCTGTGACCCTTTAATATAGTTCCTCATGTTTTGACTCCCAACCATATAATTACTTTGTTGCCACTTTATAACTGTAATTTTGTTACTGTCATGAATAATAATGTACATATCCGATATACAGAATATCTGATATGAGATCTCCAAAAGAGGCATGACCCACAGGTTGAGAACCCATGATTTAAAGGGACAACATATTCAAGAAAAATGAAGACTAAAAGGAAATGAGACCATCCTAGAAGAGGCATCAGAAGAGCTTTTGGTGATGTTTGAATAGAGATATATTGGAAGTAGAGGAGGAAGCTCCTGATGTCTGGTAGAAGATTCTGGTCAATATATACAAAGCTTGTGAAGACTCTGACACCACAACTGTCTCAATACATGTGGGGTAGGGAAAGGGAGGGAAGGTATGATTGTTGAGGTCCCATATTTCAAGATGCAGCCAGTTTCTTCACGGTGTTTCAGATCATGTATAATACCTAAGAACGTAGTTCAAGTAAAAGAGAGAATACATGCTTAAGAATAACCTGCTGTGACCCATACCTCAAGAATACCATCCTGCATCACTTATATTTGCTATAAGAATAAGCTGATTTCCCAGAAGTTGACTGTAATGAGTGTGGGGTAGGGTGAGTGGGGAAGATTGACTACTGGTACTAAGTGAGACTTAGGTTTCAGCAAGAACTTATGTGATGTTGTAAAACAGGTTAACTGCAAATGTAGATGAAAGGAATTTGCCAGTGACCTTCCTGGCATCCATAGGGTTTCCAGGTCTGGAAGGCAGTGAATAGGGGAGCAGCATTGGTAATTGGGGTCATATTGACAGCAGATGGGGCCCAGTGACAGTGACCCAGTGATTTATGGGGTCAACACTACTGACAGAACAAAACTTAATTATCTGGGTCTGGCAAGCAAGAACGCCCAGCAAGAAACTCAAAAGTCTTTTAACTCTTAAGTGTACAAAAGTATAGCCAGACAGACATATATACATTTGGATGGATGGGCAGAGCCCCCCTCCCAAGCCACCAACTTTGTTTTTTCCTCAAGCCTTTTTATACCTTCGTAGACTAAAGTTCATTAGAAAAATATGTCCTAAATAAAGTTACATAAAAGGAGAGTAACAGAAGGATATCAACAAGTCCAAAGCAGCGTTTCATTCTGTAAGTTCATTATAAGTTTAAAGCAACAGATTTTACATGGCCTTATGTTATCATAGTGCACATCTGTGGCTTCATCCTTGGACCTAAATGGTTTTCCTTGAACACAAATTTGTCCCAAGTCTATTTCTCCTTTTAGTGTAATAGGAAAGCTCATCCTATTTCTTAATATGCAGTCTTTACTTACTATTATGGGAAGTGGGCATATTTTATTCTTGATTCTAATTTTATTACCTTTTTTGAGCAAAACAGCTAAAGCCATTTGTTAAAACTTTCTTCCTAAAATTACTTGAATCAAATCAGGTATTCTATAAAATCAATTCATCTGGACAGAATTAACTCATGAAAGTTCATCTTTATGTTAATCTATAGGAAATTTGCTCAAAAGAGTGGGGTGACGCCCAGGAATCCTGAGGATATGTAATAGTGACAGGAAAGGCAAGTCAGATGCAAGCAGCAACCTTGGGATGAAGTTTCCTGGGACCTTGCATCTCAGAGATCAGCCATCTTCAGCCATGCAAAATGGTTGCCCATCTCCAGGAGGTCATCTGCTAGCCTTAGCCTTTCCTAGATGGCTTATGACAGGAATTTTAGAAGTTTTTTTTTTTTATCATAAATAAATGACGAGTGTTTGGTGAGTGTTTTGGAATTTTATTGCTGTGAAGAGACATCATGAACATAGCAATTCTTCTAAGAAAAAGATTTGGTGAAGCCTGGCTTTCAAGTTCAGAGGTTGAGTCCATTATCATCATGGTGGGAAGCATGGCAGTGCGCAGGCAGATGTGGTACTGGAAAAGAAGCTGAGAGTCTTCAGCTTCTGAGACTTCAAAGTCCATCTTCTAGTGATGGACTACCTTCAATTAAGCCACACCAATTCTAGAAAAACCACACCCCCATTATCGTGCTACTCCTTATGAGCCTGCAGTTTTTTTATTCAAACCACCATAGTAAGACAGATATGTTTTATGAGGTTAAATACTTGCTATTAAACTTACTATTAAACACTAAACATGAACAGTTTTCATGGTGTGTATGCACCAGCCAAAATACATTTAATTAAAATCATTTTTGAAAAGGTTTCATCAAAGGATACTGTAGAAGGTAATGGAATGTATGTTTGAGATGAAATGTTTGGACTTACACAGGAGCAGTGTGAGTAGATAAAGGTGAATATGTTTAAGCAATCAGGACAAGCACCTTTGCTAATAAACAGATCTGAGGCAGAAGATAAAGCATCACTGCATGAATGAACCACTGTTCCCACTGCTTGTATAGACAGCCGCTTGCTAAGGTGATGAAGATTGGGCTAAAGGGGAAGAAGCTGAGACTCTAGAGTCAAGAGTGCTGTGTTAAAGTTCCATACTGTCTGTAGTAACATGCACACACATTACGTATTAACGAAAAAAATAAAACTCAAACTCAGAGTAAAGAAAACATGTGCTGAGCAGGAAAGATCTGTGAACATCTATCCAAGAGTCAGTGTCTAATTGAATATTGAGTATACACATTCTTATGGGCAAAGTAAAAGATATGAAAGCAAGATGCTCAAAAGTGTATCAGACATGAAGGTTTCTGAAGGAAAGTGTCCTGAATTATGCCCCAGAAATCTATCTTCCTCCTCAAACACAGGGAGGTCCATGTGCTTTCCCAGCATAGACACACACCTGTTCACTGGGGATTCTATTTGTATGAAGACACATCTGTTCTTAGGTCTGGTTTCTCTTCTTTCCCTACCTTCAAGGTTAACACCTATTTCTGTTCGTTTCCTTCAGAACCCAGCTCTAATGCAGCCCTCTGAATTCACAAGCAGGCTGAGTTTGTTGTGTGAAGGGAGATTCACACATATATGGAAGTCTTTATTTTTTATGTGTTCCGGTGTTTCACCTACATGTTTGCCTGTGTACCGTATGAGTGCCTGATGCCTAGGGTAGCCAGAAGAGGGCACTGGATTCCCTGAGACCAGAGTTGCAGACAGTTGTAAGCTGCCATGTGCATGCTGAGGAATTAAAATTCTGATTGTCTGGAAGAGTACCACCTATTCTGTCAGTGAACCATCTCTGTGGTACTAGGAAACAAGATTTTTTTATAAGTTCATCCTCTTCTTATTGACTACTCAGAAGAAACTACTGGAAAAAGTCTTTGTCATTGTTTGAATGAGCAGCATCAAATAACAGGATCTAGTATGGTCACTACCGAGTTGTCTATAGACATATTAGGTGCTCATCAAGCCTGGGGTTCCTCTTAATCAAGGGGTGAACTCTAAAGAAAGACAGTAGAGAAGTCAGCATGCTATTCTCATTATCAACAATGATACCCAGGATGCAAAAGTGACTAGCAGAACCAAATTATACATTTTTTAAATAGATGGTCTATGGAGAACATCAGGGTAAAAAAATCACATTTTTGGTTTTCATTTGCTAGGAATGAGAACTTGTGTTTCTGGTTAAAAACACCCCTTGAATCAGCAATTCTCACAATCCCTTGGAGAAAGGATGGAAATGTGAAGTCGGTTTTTATCCTTCGTGGTCCCATGCTTGTGTGATCAGGTGACTTTTATACAAATGTTAGTTTGGGGGATTACAGAAAGAAAAAAAAGGACCTTACATTCAAATGAATTCCACAATATTAAAAACAGAAAGAGACTTGGACCAGGAATTTTACTCTTGCTATTCATTTGAAGTCTCGCTCTGCCCTCATAAATCAAAAACTCGCTGAAATGATACGTTCAGTATGTGGAAATGGCGACGTGAGAGGAGCTTTTAGCTGATATAACGGTTTTGCTGAGAGACCACCATCAGACATGGCACTCGGTCTCAGGTGACAAACAGAGATGGTGCAATGTCACGATTAAAAGCTAGTACATCAATTTAAAAGGAAACAACCATCCCGAAGCTCTTTTTCTGCATAATTTATTTAATAACTACCGAAATATCTATTGCTTTCTAGAAAATTAAGAAAAATATTATTGTAATGGGGGCTACATTTTGAGATTATTCAGTCACAGAAACAAAATGACTGACCTTGTTTAGTTTGCTAAGTGTGGTGATGATAGACGGACACCAATCATGTTGTCCTCAGTTCCTTGGACTGGAAGAGGCGCTGGAATGATTTATAATGAGAAAAATATGTCCTGGTGGTTTAACCGGTCAAACAAAAGCCAGGACTTTTACAGTTGTGTGTGTGTGTGTGTGTGTGTGTGTGTGGGTGTGTGTGTGTGTGTGAGAGAGAGAGAGAGAGAGAGAGAGAGAGCATATATGAGTGTATTTGCATGTATGATTGGATTTGTATATGTGTGTGTGAGAGAGAGAGTGTGTGTGTATGTGTGTGTGACTGTGTTTGTGTATGTGTGTAAGTGGAGTCAGGTGTCTTCACTGTGAGCATTCTGGAGATGAAAGATGTTTGTATATGAGAGAGAGAGAGAGAGAGAGAGAGAGAGAGAGAGAGAGAGAGAGATTTTGTGATTGTATGTGTATGTTTGAATGTGTGTGAGTATGTGTGTGTGTGTGTGTGTGTGTGTGTGTGTGTGTATAAGTAGAGGTCATATAACAACTAGTGGGAGTCAGGTATCTTCACTGTATGCATATCTGAGATGAAAGATGTAACACATGTCTTCAGGCTTGGAAGCAAACAGTTTTACGTTCTGAGCCACCTACAGCCCAAAGATTTAACTTATTTTATTAGCACTTTAAATTTGCCCTCATAGGATAGTATGACATCTTGAAATTCATACATTTTTAAGCAAAATCAAGGAAATACAACAATTCTAATACATAACATGACTGAGTTTTCAAAGTCACTTGAGGATGTTTAAGATGCACTCTTCTCTCCTTTTTGTAATTGATCAACCAGAGAACAATAGCAGTCTATACTTTGGGAGAAAATCTGAAGAAGGTCATATGAATCTCTGTAATTCACACCTACACAAAAGGATTGAAAATATTGCCAAAAGTTGACAAAATCAAAGTGTCCCTTCTAAGGAAACTAACCACAGGTATGTAACAGGATAAAGAGTTTACATTTAAAATATGCCAAATTTGATTAAAAATAAGGTCTTGGACTTTGCATCTGGCTCCTACCAGTCTCCTTTGGCAAGTGCCATGATAAATTTGTGGGTGAGCCTCATAAAAAAGGTTAGCTGCAGAAGCCAGGGGTTGTGAGCATTAGTACGCAATTGAAGTCACTAAAAGAATACCACCAGGGATATTGCCAATACTCAGGCTTCAAAGTGTGCCCTGCCCCACTGTTCTGGAAGACAACTCCCATCTCCAGAACTATTTTCTTAAAATCAGCAATACTTATTTACAGTATTAGTATTCTGAGCAAGAGGGCAACACAAGGAGAATGCATTAGTATTCTTCATAATAAAATACATCCCTCACAGGAAAAAATGAGGTTCTCAGGAGAGGACAGTGTGAGTCTTCTCCACATGATAGCTAATAGGAGCCAGTGGCAGCAGACAGCTGCTCAGGGACAGAAAATCATTCATTCTGAGGACGTGGCCGCTTTTAGGTTTCCAATGCTTGAGCGGGTGATCCTACAACTGTGCCCATGTGGCCAGGACTAACTGGACATTATGAGTTATCAAGACAAAGAAAGAGGAGGAGGAGGAGGAGAAGGAAGAAGAGAAGAAGAAGAAGAAGAAGAAGAAGAAGAAGAAGAAGAAGAAGAAGAACAAGAACAAGAAGAACAAGAACAAGAAGAACAAGAAGAACAAGAAGAAGAACAAGAACAAGAACAAGAAGAAGAAGAGGAGGAGGAGGAGAAGGGAAGGATGGAAGGAATGAAGGGAAGAAGGGAGGGAGGGAGGGAGGAGGGGAGGAGGAGGGAGGGAGGAAGGAAGGAGAGTCAGTGATTACAACATGAATTTGGGATAAGGATATGGTAACAGGGAGTGGTGTCCCGCGCACCTCTCGCCAGCAAGAAGACACACGATACATAGGCTTCGTCTGCAGTTCAGCTTTATTCAGCCGTTGATGGAGGAAGAACCCGGGGCCCCAGAATGGCGCTGCTTATATAGCCCTGAGGCAGCGTGTCCTC
>JAPYYD010000033.1:0-21226 GCA_028551405.1 Uromys caudimaculatus | reverse complement strand
TCCTTCCTCCCTCCCTCCTCCTCCCCTCCTCCCTCCCTCCCTCCCTTCTTCCCTTCATTCCTTCCATCCTTCCCTTCTCCTCCTCCTCCTCTTCTTCTTCTTGTTCTTGTTCTTGTTCTTCTTCTTGTTCTTCTTGTTCTTCTTGTTCTTGTTCTTCTTGTTCTTGTTCTTCTTCTTCTTCTTCTTCTTCTTCTTCTTCTTCTTCTTCTTCTTCTCTTCTTCCTTCTCCTCCTCCTCCTCCTCTTTCTTTGTCTTGATAACTCATAATGTCCAGTTAGTCCTGGCCACATGGGCACAGTTGTAGGATCACCCGCTCAAGCATTGGAAACCTAAAAGCGGCCACGTCCTCAGAATGAATGATTTTCTGTCCCTGAGCAGCTGTCTGCTGCCACTGGCTCCTATTAGCTATCATGTGGAGAAGACTCACACTGTCCTCTCCTGAGAACCTCATTTTTTCCTGTGAGGGATGTATTTTATTATGAAGAATACTAATGCATTCTCCTTGTGTTGCCCTCTTGCTCAGAATACTAATACTGTAAATAAGTATTGCTGATTTTAAGAAAATAGTTCTGGAGATGGGAGTTGTCTTCCAGAACAGTGGGGCAGGGCACACTTTGAAGCCTGAGTATTGGCAATATCCCTGGTGGTATTCTTTTAGTGACTTCAATTGCGTACTAATGCTCACAACCCCTGGCTTCTGCAGCTAACCTTTTTTATGAGGCTCACCCACAAATTTATCATGGCACTTGCCAAAGGAGACTGGTAGGAGCCAGATGCAAAGTCCAAGACCTTATTTTTAATCAAATTTGGCATATTTTAAATGTAAACTCTTTATCCTGTTACATACCTGTGGTTAGTTTCCTTAGAAGGGACACTTTGATTTTGTCAACTTTTGGCAATATTTTCAATCCTTTTGTGTAGGTGTGAATTACAGAGATTCATATGACCTTCTTCAGATTTTCTCCCAAAGTATAGACTGCTATTGTTCTCTGGTTGATCAATTACAAAAAGGAGAGAAGAGTGCATCTTAAACATCCTCAAGTGACTTTGAAAACTCAGTCATGTTATGTATTAGAATTGTTGTATTTCCTTGATTTTGCTTAAAAATGTATGAATTTCAAGATGTCATACTATCCTATGAGGGCAAATTTAAAGTGCTAATAAAATAAGTTAAATCTTTGGGCTGTAGGTGGCTCAGAACGTAAAACTGTTTGCTTCCAAGCCTGAAGACATGTGTTACATCTTTCATCTCAGATATGCATACAGTGAAGATACCTGACTCCCACTAGTTGTTATATGACCTCTACTTATACACACACACACACACACACACACACACACACACATACTCACACACATTCAAACATACACATACAATCACAAAATCTCTCTCTCTCTCTCTCTCTCTCTCTCTCTCTCTCTCTCTCTCTCATATACAAACATCTTTCATCTCCAGAATGCTCACAGTGAAGACACCTGACTCCACTTACACACATACACAAACACAGTCACACACACATACACACACACTCTCTCTCTCACACACACATATACAAATCCAATCATACATGCAAATACACTCATATATGCTCTCTCTCTCTCTCTCTCTCTCTCTCTCACACACACACACACACCCACACACACACACACACACACACACACACAACTGTAAAAGTCCTGGCTTTTGTTTGACCGGTTAAACCACCAGGACATATTTTTCTCATTATAAATCATTCCAGCGCCTCTTCCAGTCCAAGGAACTGAGGACAACATGATTGGTGTCCGTCTATCATCACCACACTTAGCAAACTAAACAAGGTCAGTCATTTTGTTTCTGTGACTGAATAATCTCAAAATGTAGCCCCCATTACAATAATATTTTTCTTAATTTTCTAGAAAGCAATAGATATTTCGGTAGTTATTAAATAAATTATGCAGAAAAAGAGCTTCGGGATGGTTGTTTCCTTTTAAATTGATGTACTAGCTTTTAATCGTGACATTGCACCATCTCTGTTTGTCACCTGAGACCGAGTGCCATGTCTGATGGTGGTCTCTCAGCAAAACCGTTATATCAGCTAAAAGCTCCTCTCACGTCGCCATTTCCACATACTGAACGTATCATTTCAGCGAGTTTTTGATTTATGAGGGCAGAGCGAGACTTCAAATGAATAGCAAGAGTAAAATTCCTGGTCCAAGTCTCTTTCTGTTTTTAATATTGTGGAATTCATTTGAATGTAAGGTCCTTTTTTTTCTTTCTGTAATCCCCCAAACTAACATTTGTATAAAAGTCACCTGATCACACAAGCATGGGACCACGAAGGATAAAAACCGACTTCACATTTCCATCCTTTCTCCAAGGGATTGTGAGAATTGCTGATTCAAGGGGTGTTTTTAACCAGAAACACAAGTTCTCATTCCTAGCAAATGAAAACCAAAAATGTGATTTTTTTACCCTGATGTTCTCCATAGACCATCTATTTAAAAAATGTATAATTTGGTTCTGCTAGTCACTTTTGCATCCTGGGTATCATTGTTGATAATGAGAATAGCATGCTGACTTCTCTACTGTCTTTCTTTAGAGTTCACCCCTTGATTAAGAGGAACCCCAGGCTTGATGAGCACCTAATATGTCTATAGACAACTCGGTAGTGACCATACTAGATCCTGTTATTTGATGCTGCTCATTCAAACAATGACAAAGACTTTTTCCAGTAGTTTCTTCTGAGTAGTCAATAAGAAGAGGATGAACTTATAAAAAAATCTTGTTTCCTAGTACCACAGAGATGGTTCACTGACAGAATAGGTGGTACTCTTCCAGACAATCAGAATTTTAATTCCTCAGCATGCACATGGCAGCTTACAACTGTCTGCAACTCTGGTCTCAGGGAATCCAGTGCCCTCTTCTGGCTACCCTAGGCATCAGGCACTCATACGGTACACAGGCAAACATGTAGGTGAAACACCGGAACACATAAAAAATAAAGACTTCCATATATGTGTGAATCTCCCTTCACACAACAAACTCAGCCTGCTTGTGAATTCAGAGGGCTGCATTAGAGCTGGGTTCTGAAGGAAACGAACAGAAATAGGTGTTAACCTTGAAGGTAGGGAAAGAAGAGAAACCAGACCTAAGAACAGATGTGTCTTCATACAAAT
Source organism: Uromys caudimaculatus (assembly GCA_028551405.1). Taxonomy (NCBI): domain Eukaryota; kingdom Metazoa; phylum Chordata; class Mammalia; order Rodentia; family Muridae; genus Uromys; species Uromys caudimaculatus. The sequence goes on along the minus strand of JAPYYD010000033.1, from coordinate 18,070 downwards.
AGAATCCCCAGTGAACAGGTGTGTGTCTATGCTGGGAAAGCACATGGACCTCCCTGTGTTTGAGGAGGAAGATAGATTTCTGGGGCATAATTCAGGACACTTTCCTTCAGAAACCTTCATGTCTGATACACTTTTGAGCATCTTGCTTTCATATCTTTTACTTTGCCCATAAGAATGTGTATACTCAATATTCAATTAGACACTGACTCTTGGATAGATGTTCACAGATCTTTCCTGCTCAGCACATGTTTTCTTTACTCTGAGTTTGAGTTTTATTTTTTTCGTTAATACGTAATGTGTGTGCATGTTACTACAGACAGTATGGAACTTTAACACAGCACTCTTGACTCTAGAGTCTCAGCTTCTTCCCCTTTAGCCCAATCTTCATCACCTTAGCAAGCGGCTGTCTATACAAGCAGTGGGAACAGTGGTTCATTCATGCAGTGATGCTTTATCTTCTGCCTCAGATCTGTTTATTAGCAAAGGTGCTTGTCCTGATTGCTTAAACATATTCACCTTTATCTACTCACACTGCTCCTGTGTAAGTCCAAACATTTCATCTCAAACATACATTCCATTACCTTCTACAGTATCCTTTGATGAAACCTTTTCAAAAATGATTTTAATTAAATGTATTTTGGCTGGTGCATACACACCATGAAAACTGTTCATGTTTAGTGTTTAATAGTAAGTTTAATAGCAAGTATTTAACCTCATAAAACATATCTGTCTTACTATGGTGGTTTGAATAAAAAAACTGCAGGCTCATAAGGAGTAGCACGATAATGGGGGTGTGGTTTTTCTAGAATTGGTGTGGCTTAATTGAAGGTAGTCCATCACTAGAAGATGGACTTTGAAGTCTCAGAAGCTGAAGACTCTCAGCTTCTTTTCCAGTACCACATCTGCCTGCGCACTGCCATGCTTCCCACCATGATGATAATGGACTCAACCTCTGAACTTGAAAGCCAGGCTTCACCAAATCTTTTTCTTAGAAGAATTGCTATGTTCATGATGTCTCTTCACAGCAATAAAATTCCAAAACACTCACCAAACACTCGTCATTTATTTATGATAAAAAAAAAAAACTTCTAAAATTCCTGTCATAAGCCATCTAGGAAAGGCTAAGGCTAGCAGATGACCTCCTGGAGATGGGCAACCATTTTGCATGGCTGAAGATGGCTGATCTCTGAGATGCAAGGTCCCAGGAAACTTCATCCCAAGGTTGCTGCTTGCATCTGACTTGCCTTTCCTGTCACTATTACATATCCTCAGGATTCCTGGGCGTCACCCCACTCTTTTGAGCAAATTTCCTATAGATTAACATAAAGATGAACTTTCATGAGTTAATTCTGTCCAGATGAATTGATTTTATAGAATACCTGATTTGATTCAAGTAATTTTAGGAAGAAAGTTTTAACAAATGGCTTTAGCTGTTTTGCTCAAAAAAGGTAATAAAATTAGAATCAAGAATAAAATATGCCCACTTCCCATAATAGTAAGTAAAGACTGCATATTAAGAAATAGGATGAGCTTTCCTATTACACTAAAAGGAGAAATAGACTTGGGACAAATTTGTGTTCAAGGAAAACCATTTAGGTCCAAGGATGAAGCCACAGATGTGCACTATGATAACATAAGGCCATGTAAAATCTGTTGCTTTAAACTTATAATGAACTTACAGAATGAAACGCTGCTTTGGACTTGTTGATATCCTTCTGTTACTCTCCTTTTATGTAACTTTATTTAGGACATATTTTTCTAATGAACTTTAGTCTACGAAGGTATAAAAAGGCTTGAGGAAAAAACAAAGTTGGTGGCTTGGGAGGGGGGCTCTGCCCATCCATCCAAATGTATATATGTCTGTCTGGCTATACTTTTGTACACTTAAGAGTTAAAAGACTTTTGAGTTTCTTGCTGGGCGTTCTTGCTTGCCAGACCCAGATAATTAAGTTTTGTTCTGTCAGTAGTGTTGACCCCATAAATCACTGGGTCACTGTCACTGGGCCCCATCTGCTGTCAATATGACCCCAATTACCAATGCTGCTCCCCTATTCACTGCCTTCCAGACCTGGAAACCCTATGGATGCCAGGAAGGTCACTGGCAAATTCCTTTCATCTACATTTGCAGTTAACCTGTTTTACAACATCACATAAGTTCTTGCTGAAACCTAAGTCTCACTTAGTACCAGTAGTCAATCTTCCCCACTCACCCTACCCCACACTCATTACAGTCAACTTCTGGGAAATCAGCTTATTCTTATAGCAAATATAAGTGATGCAGGATGGTATTCTTGAGGTATGGGTCACAGCAGGTTATTCTTAAGCATGTATTCTCTCTTTTACTTGAACTACGTTCTTAGGTATTATACATGATCTGAAACACCGTGAAGAAACTGGCTGCATCTTGAAATATGGGACCTCAACAATCATACCTTCCCTCCCTTTCCCTACCCCACATGTATTGAGACAGTTGTGGTGTCAGAGTCTTCACAAGCTTTGTATATATTGACCAGAATCTTCTACCAGACATCAGGAGCTTCCTCCTCTACTTCCAATATATCTCTATTCAAACATCACCAAAAGCTCTTCTGATGCCTCTTCTAGGATGGTCTCATTTCCTTTTAGTCTTCATTTTTCTTGAATATGTTGTCCCTTTAAATCATGGGTTCTCAACCTGTGGGTCATGCCTCTTTTGGAGATCTCATATCAGATATTCTGTATATCGGATATGTACATTATTATTCATGACAGTAACAAAATTACAGTTATAAAGTGGCAACAAAGTAATTATATGGTTGGGAGTCAAAACATGAGGAACTATATTAAAGGGTCACAGCATTAGGAAGGTTGAAAACTACTGCTTTAGATAAACTTAATTAAATAAAATGTGCAAGGGTTATAAGATAGTTATTGAATACATCTGGAAGAAAATGCATACTGCTAATTCAACCATGAACTGATTCTTTTTTTGCCTAGAGTGTTATTTTTTATTTTATTCTAATGAAAGTTCTTTTAGATTTATTGGAGCATAAATATATAACATGTTTCACATTTAAACAATTCAAAATTCACAAGTGAATGACCACTGAAACTTCTTTCCATTACAAAACAGGAGTTGTTTTAATCTCTGCTTTCTGTGGCTTCACCATCTACACATCCACGAGCTTCCATCATTCCGACGTCTTAAAATAACACCTTGCTATTAACTTTTGCATTTCTTCCAAGGCACTGATGGCTCCTGTACAAGTTGTAATGGATGTATTTAGTAGGCCTATGAAAAATAGCCTGTCCTATCACTTTTCCCCTTTCCACTTTTCATGATACCATAGAATTATAGACCACTTAGGAATAGTTTAGTGAAACTTAGCTTTTGAAAGGTACTTTGATCATATTTTCTACTCAAACTTGTTTGCATCTGAGATAGGAAGATAGAAGTGGCTTGTAAGATGGAGGCAGAGGGGGAAATAGTGAACATCTTTCAAGCACCGCTAATGTTTACCCAAATTTCAATCTTTCATAAATCATGTGACCACTTTCTGTCTTTTTCCCATTACCCAACACGTATGGAGTGCCAAGAGGTCATAGCAACCCATCCTGAAACTCCTTCAGAATGCAGTCAGTCTGACCCAAAACTTCTCTTCTCTGAACCTCAGCTCCAGATATACCACCTCCAAGAAGGGTTGCTACTTTCACAGAAGCAGAGATAAGTCCTGAGTAGGTTAGTGTGTCTGCCAGCCCTTCTCAGAAACGCTGATACAAAGGGGAAAGCACCTTCAAGAGAAACCCTGTATTCTGCAGGGTTAGTTCTACAAGATGTGTCAAGTCTGCACTAAAAACTCCCCTGAATTCACAAAAGCCCAGTGGACCAGCACATGCCCAGGACCATTCCTGGAATTCCTCTGCACCCACAACTCTCCTTCAGAGCCATCAAAGAGGAGAACTGGGCGAGCAAAGGAGGGAGGACTAAAGTGGAACACTGGAAGAAGGCACAGGCAACTTCTCATCAAGGCTAGCTTGGGAGGAAGTTCAGGGTAATGTGTTTTTGTTAACAGAACATCTTCAGACTAAGCTAACCTAAAGGACAAGCTGGTTTTTTGTTGTTGTTGTTTGTTTTCTTTCTAGTTGGGAAATATTTTCTAGTTGAAACAATAGCGAAAGCAGAGTCCAAATTATGTCTGTTGGTTGCCGAGTGGTGCGAACCAGACTTGAAAATAGCAACCTTGATTCCTTCTCCAAATTAATAGTAAAAGGTAAGGGGTTAAGCTATTCACATGATGAGCACCAATTCTCCAGCATACTATACCTAAAATAATGCAAGTGACAGCAACGTAAAAGTCAAAGTTCTCGATAATGACAAGATTCCTTTTCATTTCTTCCCCATCCATGGTTCCAGAATGGCTCAGGGAGACACTGTTACCAATCACTTTTTTATTTAAAAATTTGATATTTGGTTCATCATAATTTTTTTCATTTGTTTTATATTTTATTACTGCATTAAAATAACACTTATCTTGAGAGCTGAGGGGTTTGTCTTTATGCCTTCCTAAATTTTATGCCCAAGGCAAATGCCTCACCCATCTCAACACTGCCAGTTATTGTTTATTTTAGTAAAAATATTTGTGTTTCTGCCATGGTCAGAATTGAACTTATCTGTCTTTTTTCAGATATTAAAATGATATTGAAGTTTCCACTGAAATTCAAATTTCATTTCCACTGAAAGAAGTTAATTTAATCAGAGTGTTTTATTTTCTCCTGTTGCATTAGATATGTATTTCTTCTTGATCCCACGGAGTGTTTTGCTGCAGTGCTTAGTTAGCTTTTGTGTCTTGACTTTTAAGATGGGGCAACAAAGTTCTTCTACTCATACTTTATAAGATAAGGCACATACATCATGAACTCATGGTGATGCCAATCCCAGCACACATGTTTTGACACATAAAAAGAAAATGAAACAAAAAGTCATATGAATTTATGTGCTGGGTCTCATTTTGAGGCAGGAAGCACTTAACCATTGACAACCCACAAGGGATTAAGAAGAGAAGTCAACAAACTTTATGTGGATTTTATATAAATTTGAGTTGAAAGAAAAATGAGGAGGGAAAAGAAAGGGAAGAATGAAGGAATCTTTAGACCAACAGATACCATAAAGGTTTGTTGTCTTCTGTTTTGGAATCTGTCTTAGTATTCTTAATTCTTTGTGTGTTTGTTTTCTGAGTAGGTAGCCCAGGACTCTTTTATGTACCCAATGACAAGGAAAGAGAAACTTCAACATCGTAACTTTTCTTTTCTTTTTTTATCTGCTATAGATGTTTCAATTTTTTCTCAAGTTATTCTCTAAGTACCTATGATTCAAGTTAGTGAAAAAGTGTTCAAGACAACAGACGCTGTGCATATGAACAATGTCAGAACTTCAGAGTCACTAGCCGGTGGACTATCTCTTCCTCTTATTTATCATAAATTATCTAGGCTCTGTGATGAGAAAGCAGGGTGGTAGGCCTGCTCACAGTCACTTATATTTCATGCAACATCTTAGGCAATAGAACTCTTCACTCAAGTTGCTCTGCATCAAATATACATTTCTCCCCAGCACTAGAACAAAGCACCATAAGCACACTTTGATGATTATAAAATCTTGTTAATTCAAAGCACCATGTTTGCACTTATTGCAGGAAAGACACAATCATTTTTGGAGGAATGTGAAACTTAGTACCATTTCCATCTGCCATCCTAATGCAATCTCACTGTCTGGCAGATGATGGTACATTCCGATTTATCTGCCATCCTAATGCAATCTCACTGTCTGGCAAATGATGGTACATTCCAATTTAACTCTTCACATTTCAGTTACCTATGATCATTTATGGTCTGAAAAGCAAATGAAGAAATCCAGTCATAAATAATTTCTATTGTAAAATGCCCACGACCTGAACAGCGTGACTGTGCATGCTATCCGATCCAACTGTGTCTAACCTGCCTATCCCACATGTGTTGACCTCTCATGGGGCAGTAGCAGCTGTCAGTGCACCAGATTCACTGCTGCAGAAGCCACAGTTCACATGACTTTTGTTTATCAAAGGGTAAGAGTAGAGACACTGTTGATTTGGCTATGTCTCAGAGAGGCCACAAAGGGCTTCCTTTATGGGAAATAGTAGAATTTCTCCACTAAATAGGAAGAAAGTATCATGTCCTGAGGCTCCTAAGACCTGGGAAAGAACCGAACTTTCAACCATGAAATGATGAGAAGAAGAAGAAACCTGCTTTGATGTCACCCCTCAGCCTATAAAGCAGAGGACTACAGCGCACAATAAGTGACTAGTTAAGATGGGAAAGCCGCACAGTCAGTGGTGAAACATCCTCTGACTGATGGCAGCAAGCGCTCAACCAACGAGAGGACTGCCAAGGCAGGATTTCCCCAACCAGTGACACAGAACCGTTTACTACTAGAAAGCAAATGCTTCACAAATTCAGGAAAAAATTGGATGAAGAAACCATAAAACATTAATAGAGAGGCTGAGTCTGCCAATGAAAGCTGCTGTCTCATTCCTAATGAGTTGAAGAACTTGATTAAAGAGAAACTGCTAACATCCAAAGCACTTCTTCAATTATTAACTAATCATTATCAGTTAATTACTATTAACTAACTAATAATTAACTGATCATTATAATTATTACTCATTATAACTAATTGTTATTGGTTATTGTGGTTAATCTCTTGCTGTGCCTAACTTCTAGATTAAATACTATCAGACATTTGTGTGCACAAAAGGAAGACTGGCATATACTGGAGCGGGGCCTGGCCATGGTCTCCAGAATTCTTTGAGTGTACATGTTGAATCTGTGGACTGTGGACAGGGGTGGGGGATGTCCTAGATCATCCCTAGTAGCAAAGAAAGATTGTAAACATGAAGCTCATAAAGCCTGAACAAAGCACAAACAACATTTAAATCTGCTTAAAGAAAAAGAACCCAACAACATTGTTTTGAAAATAAATAATTATAGGCTGTCTCTTGTAAGTGGATAAACATAAATTTGAATTGTTGTAATGTAAACTTGGTTTTGTTATAAAAACTCATTATCATTTTGGGGTTTTTTTTTTTTTAATACATTTTGTGTGTAAAATTGGGTCTTTGGATTTGATAGTTGAAGTAGAAATTTAGAGAAGCTCAGGATATGTAGGAGGAAGGTGTGAAGACAGAAGCAGTAGAGATGTCCCCTGCCTCCCTTCCCAGGCACTCTGCAGTCTGTGAGCATACTATTGCATGTTCCTGGTAAGGGGGCTGGACTGAGAGAGGCATGCATAGGGGAAAGATGTAAAGCTGAGTGTGCAGGCTTTGTAAAGTGTGTAAATGTATATGTGATCATATGGATTTTATATTATTCATGACATCATGTGTTATTCACTGGGATTCGATAAAAAAGGCATAAATAAATAAAACAATTTATTCATTTTCTTATGACTTTGGGATTTTTGAAAGAAAGAAAAAAATATTATGAATCTTGCAATCAAATGTCCCTAAGATGATACAGAGCTTAAATAAGCTGAATTGTGCCCAGTGTCTAATCTTATCACTCTGGAAACTTAGAAAAGTTTGAGTTGAACTCTTATGAACTTTTAGACTCTTTGACTGTCTTTCTATGACATGTTTCTGGAGATGAAAAAGACTCTGTGCTTTATTTCTATTGTAAATTCATTTTACAATAGCATTATTCATGTCTGCATGTGTGTGTTTATGTGTTTAGACATAGTTGTTGGAATGTAAAAATGTTTGAATATACTATAAGCATATTTATACTTCTACACACAAACATTTTCATATAAACCTAAGTTCTGTGATGACTTTCAATATATATATATACAAGATAATATGTAAATAAATTCAACCTAAGGCACAAATTACTTACTAAAAATTCTATATTTATTGTGATAAGTTATTAGTTTACCTGCTTAACAAATATAAGGGCTATACATATTTTTTTTCAACAAACATTTGTTAATGACCAATTTAGTCATAAGCGTTGGCTGGAGATAGGAGAAAAAAGACAAAAATATATGATCTACATAACCTGGACCTGTTAGATCATCTCCAATACTTGAGGAAAAACCTCATGGTATAACTACACATTTCTAAGTCTGAGGAGAGGCAACATGGTCCAAGAGTGATGAGCTTACGAGGCCACACTGCATCCCATGCTGCTTGAGGTCCGTGCTCAGTGAGAAGAAGAACTCGACAATCCTGCAGTGCAGGAGGCCAATGTAGAGGAACAGCCTCTTAGTAAGAAAGTGCTACTTGATCACGTGTTTCATCATGTCTATGACTTTTGTTAGTTAACTACTGCTCTCACAAATCTTTGTCCCTATCAAGAGATCTAACCAGAATCTCTCCTTCCCTTCCTCCCTCCCCCTCTCTGTCTTTCTGTCTGTCTGTCTCTCTGTCTTTCTCTCTGTGTGTCTGTGTATGTAGGTGTGTGTATGTGTGTGTGTACAGGTGTGTCTTTGTGTGTGTATGGGTATGTGTACATGTGTGTGTGTGTACAGGTGTGTGGATAGTTGCATGTTGTGTACAGGTGTGTGTGTACATGTGTGTATGTGTGTATATGTGTGTGTTTGTGTGTTTATGTGTGTGTGTACAAGTATGTGTATGTGTGTGTGTGTGTACAGTTGTGTCTGCATCTATTAAATAGCTTTGAGCAGATACTGTGGCTCTATATCATTGTATTACAAATATGCCATTCCAGTCGTTATATGTTGGTATATACTTTTAAAGGATCTGATTGTTCTCCATCCATTTAAAAATACTATTAAAACTTTAGAAACAGCCTTGCTAGCTCAGTAGCAATTTTGTTAGTTTAAATTGATTCATGGTTTTGAAAAATGACTGAAAATTCTAATATTTTATTCAAACAGATATGAAAAGTACATGTAAATCAATGGAAAGGTACTCAACATCACTAATCATTAAGGAGCAATTGAAAACGCTGACCTCCTTCCTCTTCATAGCCATTGGAATATATACTCTCCCCACAGCCAAAAGTGCTGACTTTGGTCGTTATGTGGAGAAGTCAGGGTCCCTATGCACTGCTGGAGGGAAAAATACAACAAAGATAGGTTATCCAAGACAGGGCATACATTGCCATGCAACTCAGGTTCTGTTCTAGGCGTGCATTAGCTTAAGTGTGGAAGAAGGAATCTTAACTATTTGCATAACAGTGCTTACAGCGGTATCCTACACAACTAGCATTAGGCAATAAATCAGTTTACTATGCTTTAATAAAAGAGTTAGCAGCTTGGGAAATTGTGTGTGTGTGTGTGTACATACATATATCATATAATATAAATATATAATGGGATGCTATTTGTACTTAAAAATGGATGAACTTGAGAGCACTGTACTCAGTAAAACAAACCAAATACAAAGGCCAGTCTCTTTAGGGCAATTCTTCTCAACCTGTGGGTCACAACACCATTTGGGAGTTGCTCTCAGATATCCTGCATATCAGATATTTACATTATGATTCATAACAGAAGCAAAATTACAGTTATGAAGTAGCAACAATATAATTTTATGGTTAGAGGTCACCACAACAAGTAGAACTGTATTAAAGGGTCAAAGCGTTAGGAAAGTTGGGAACTGCTGCCTTAGATGGAATGTCTTGAACAGGCAAAGTCACAGACTTTGGTCAGTTCCTGTGGTCTGGATGAAAAAGAAATGTCCCCAAACACTCACCTCGACAGCCGCAGCTGGTGGCACCGCTTGGGGAGGCTACAGATCCTTTTGGCAATGAACCCTTGCTAGAGGAACTGTATTTTTTGCATATCACCTTGGGGTTTCAAAGCCTTGGTCCACAGCCAGTTCGATCCCTGTGCTTCCTGCTTGGATGAGATGTGATCTTTCAGCTCCCTACCCTTGCTCTCACACCTTCCCTGCTACGATGAGCACCCTTTTCTTCTGAAACCGTAATTCCCAATAAATTACTCCCTTTTAAACTAAATTGGCAATAGAATTTAACCACGGTAACAGAAAACTCACTAATAGAGGAAACACAGTGCTCACTGGCCGACTTTGACTGAGGTGGAAATAGAAAGCTATTGCCCCATAGATAAAATGTTCCGATCTGTGGTAAGAAGAAGGATTGGGGAGCAAAAACAGAGATGGCTACAGAGTCCTTTGAATATTCTTAATCGTCTTCAATATTGCATAAAAAGGTACAACAATCGTTAAGTTCTGTGTTCTGTGTATCGCCAAACATCAGTATAATTTCTATCATACAAAACAAGGAAAGCCTATAAAATTGTCATAGTTAAGATACACACATGGGATTCTGACAACTAAAGGTGAGAACTTGAGAGGATCTTGCAGCAGAGGAATGGCATCAAGCTACACGCTAAAGAAGCTTGAATTAAGTATGGGGTTTGGTGAGTAAAAACGTCTAAACATCACTTCATTAATTATTAAAAATGCATCGTGCTAAAATATGATATTAATTACTTCACTATTTTGCAATTTCTCTACAGATGTAAAATAATTCCACAATAAACTTTCCTTTTGAACAAAGCTTAAGTAAAGGACAGAATAATTGCAGAGCAAACTAAGTCAACATTTGAGGCTGTAAGAAAACAACTCCTGCTCTTAGAGAATGTTGTTAAAAGATACACAGATGCCTCTGTAAATAAGATCTCACTCAAGGAAACTTAAAAAGCTGTAAGTTGTAAATCATGACAGTAAGTCAATAATAATTTGCATGCCACAAGTAAAATGTTTATTCAAACAGCAAGATGACATTCCAAAAAAAAGCATAATACATATGAGAAAACTTGCTGAGGTTACTATAATGAAAAATGGGAACAAAGATTAACTTTCTAAAATGTAGTAGGCACATAGAACATGAAAAATATTGATAAGAGGGGATATCATTTAAAAGAAAAGTTGGTGTAAAAATCTGCCTTTTCTAACTGTGATTTTATTAGTTAAATTTATATTGTTGTTATAAAATACCATTTAAAAAGCAAATTAGAGAAGAATGTGTTTATTTTGACTTATAATTCCATGGGACTAGTGTAGCATGCTTAGTACGAAGGCATGACATGGTAGCACAGTCATAGCATGTGCTTGTTTATAAAAGAGTCCGAGTACAGGCTATATGTGTATAGCAAAAGGAATGAGCAACGAATAATTCAGAATCTAGGGAGTCATGGAGAAGCGCTCTCTAGAGAATATCATATCATATGTAGAGGAAGCTAACGTGTGTCTTGTGTACAACATATGCTCCCATTTTACTGTGTGTCTGGTTCAAGTTTGATCAGTGTTATCCTGCTAACTTATAAAATCTAAAATATAGTCTATGTATTTGGTGGGTGGCTTTTCATTCATTTTCAACGTGGTTATTGTATTTACATTTTTTTATTTTTGGTTAAAAGTCTTTTGTCTCTGTGGCAAATCTAACATCCAATTATTTTCTCTTTTTAGGATATGTACATAAAGTTGATCTCTTAATATACTAACCCAGTCGTCCATTGTCAGTTTGTAAAAACCAACGGATAAAGAAAGCCTGGTGAGGAATTGGATAATCCAGTCAATCTGGAGGCTGCACAGCAAGCGACTGATTCTTCCTGGTGTTGACTCCTGTGCCCCTGCTTACCTGAGTTTATTTTGTACCTTTAATCATGTTGTTTGCAGTCATGTGGCTTGTTCTACATAATATTATAGCTTCTGAGGGAAAAGACATTTATCTTTTCCTTTCTAAATATAAAAATCTTTTAGTTTATTTATTTCTATTGCCTAACTGTCCAGGGCAGAAATTCCAGGATTATGTAAAATTAAAGTGAACTTTCAAGCAATCTTTTCTGTTCCTCCTGACCGCAATGAGAACGTTCCATTTTTTTTCTGTTTTATGTAACTGTAACTACACATTCTCATTTTCTCTTTATCATTTTTGAAATCTGATTCTATTTCTTGAAATTTTTTTACAAAGAGCATCATCCAGTTTTGTCAGCTTCCACTAATCTCCCACTCTGTCACGATAATGGGTGTATTTTATGACTTGATTCTCATATTTTGAACTATCCTTGCATTCTTGGAACACACAATGGTATATTAATATTTTAATATGTTAACCTACTCTATTTTCTGGTATGCTGGGGGATGTTTCCCATCAGGATTTATAGGGATATTGATCAGGGTATTGATATGCAGTTGTATTTATAGGCATATTGGTCCTCATTTGCATCTATCCTATTTGACTTTCATTGTGAAGCAATGTTAAATTCATAAATGAGTTGAGAAATATCACCCTGTGTTTCCTTTAGAAGATGTTTGTATAACATTGATTTTGACTTTCTTTCAATATTCTATAAATTCTAACACTAAAGCTGCATGGACCTAGAAAATTTAATGATAAATGTTTTTATATTATTATTATTGTTGTTGTTGTTGTTGTTATTATTATTATTATTATTATTTCATCAATAGTGTATAAATAGGATTTTTAACCTTGAGACTTGGAGGAAAATTCTAAGAAGGATGACAGGTAAAGTATAGCTTAGCAAGTTAAATACAAAACAAGACAAAACATAAAACCAAGCAACAATGTGGCTACAGTTGCAGAATAAGTAGCTGTGATTGCCAAAGAGGTTGGCCCAGTTAAAGGAAAACCTCACTTTCTTAAAGGTGATTTGATGTAAAGGCTCCACCCATAAAAAGCTTGTAAAAACTTAAGCTTACCAGAATGAGAAACGCCTCTACCAAACTAACTAAGAAAATTGCTGAGGGGTTCTCTGACCCCAAATGTCCATCTAGGAAAGCGCTTCAAGTTCAGTTGCAAGGGCACGCAAATGCTTCTGTGGCTTTGTAGAATAAGGCCGCTATACTTCAAGATGAGAGTAGGAAATGTCGTTCATGTACACACGGTTCTATTTTGCAGGCACCTTAGCTACAAGGTGGAGAAAATCGTGAAGCCTTTTGCTCACGGTTTAGACTAGGAAGGAGGGGCAGGTAGACTCAGAGTGGGCGTGGCTAGGCCCAGAACGTTGAGGCCAGGCAATAGGTGTCAGGGCACAATTTCCTACAAGGAGGCCCTGTAGAGCCTAAGTTGTGTTGGAGACACAGGAAGATGAACATGCACAGCACATGAAGTATTCATTCAAAAAAACTGCTGGACTTGAGTGGAGCTTGATCAAGAAGGATCATATATTCCGTAGTACGGTGCTAAACAATTGGTGCTAGGCAAGTCTGCTGGAGCCAGATGAAGCCATCAAGAATTCCAAATGTTAGATACGGACATACAGACTTTAACCGTTTCCTCGCTGGCTGTCAGTCCTATTGTTGTCCAATCTTTCTATAATATGCCCCCATTTACTCTTTTGAAATAGCAAAAGTCTGATGTATAATGGTTTACTGATCTATGCATTTAGAAAAATGTTCTAGAGGCTCATAATTAAGAAATGTTTTTGACTCTTAGAAGAGACTTCAGATTTTGGACATGCTAAGTGTTAGGATTAGGAAACAATGAGAACGTTTGACATTGGACGGAATATGTAGGGAGAATTTTGGTGTCTTTAAAAACACAAAAATATTATGGGAATATGTTTTCATTCTACTTCCAGGTGTGGAATATGGGACTGCTTTAGAGTGTCCACAGCAGCTGACTATGATTTGCCTCAAACTGTAGCAGGAGTGTGGTTTTGACAGCTGTGCATAGTTTCTGGGAGCCTGTGAAGTTTGGAATTCTGGGGACTCTTCAGAGAGTATATAAATTCTAGAGCCCCGATTGAAGGGGCTGACTGGCTGGTTGGTGGTTGGTTGCAGTTGGCTGCAGTTTGTTGTGCTTCTTCAAGTAACAGTGGAAAGAGACAAGAAAAAGAAATTAGATCTCTTGCTGATGAAGTTCAAACCGCCCCCAAGTAACTCAATGATGCTAATCAGCAGGAAGAACTCTAAGGATATTGCTGACCACTTTCCCCTCTATGTTTTTCTCCTATTCAGTGTTAGGGGATAGGAACAGTGGAAAAATAGGAGTGGTAAGGGTGGAAGGAAAACAAACCCACAAAATAGTAAAAATTTAATTTCGGACTATGAGCCTATGGGAGCTGGGGGTTGGAGTGTTTCTATTTAAATGACCCTTCTGGACTTGCGTGTTTGAGCATTTGTTCTGCAGGTAGTGGAACTGTTTAGGATACTGTGGGACCTTTTATAGGTGAGGACTGGCTTGTGGAGGTAGATCACTGAGGATAATGTAAGACGTGCAACCTGGCTTTAGCTCTAATCTCTGTTCTAGCTCTAATCTCTGTGTCAGCTTCCTGTCTTTGGTCGCAACATGACCTGGAACAAGTTTCTACATCAAGACTAGAACCCCAAACAACATGTCTTCCCACTGATGAAACCATGAACTTAAGGGGACACTTTCTCCCCTAAGATGTTTTATTTAGGGGTATTTGGTCATAGAAAAAAAGTATCTCACGTACTCTAAAGTCCTAATTTCATAGATCAAAGACTCTGTTGTCCATAGCTGAATGCACCTTGCTTTACATGATGTTTGGAACCACTTAATGCACATATGCTCTCTTGTCTGATAGATGATAAAGACTGCCTTTAGTACATTGGCACCTGTAGCAGTGTATAACATTTATTTACTTTGATTTACTTGGACACTTAGTCATCTCTAGCTGAAGACTAGAGACATTAAAATTTAACTGGTGGCATTTTCTTGAAAATAATTTTTTATGCCAAAGTTTTAAAAATGTTTGTTATCAGAGTTTAGTATCTTTTAATGATTTGGGTGAATAATACCATCTTATTATTTAAATTTACATTACATAGGTGTGTTTATATGACCTTGATATTTGTTCTTGACATTTTAGTTAGGTTACCACTGGTCTAAACTACAGATTTATGTCCCGTGTTAATTTTCACTTGTTTTTCTTTTAGAGTTGAAGAGATGATAGACAGATAAATAGATAGATAAATAGATAGGTAGGTAGATGATAGATAGAAGTATGGATAAATAGATGATAGAAAGATAGATGATAGATAAATAGATGACAGATTATAAATTGATAGATGATAGATAAATAGTAAATAGATGATAAATAGATATATAACTTTTTCTATAGTGTTCTGTGAAAAGACATTTTTCCATAGCTATACATTATTTATTACACTGCTACACAGTTTCTATATGTAAGTTTTTGCTTTACTATTTATGTATTCAATCTAGGAAGTAATGTAATGTTATAAACAATAAACAATGTTATTATATAAGTAGGGATTCTTAACTCATGCAAAACCTGGGCGACATAAATAATAGTCAAAAGATATTTAAAAGCTCCAAAGTCTTGATTATGGCTTTTGATATGTCTGTAGGTCTATCCTTTTTATAATGTTTTCATAAATATTTCAAGAAACAAATTTATATTATTTTACCTCTTTTTTCTACAAAACACAATCAGTCTTCTGAGTATTCTTAATAAGTATTCCCAATATATATCAATGTCTTTCATTTTCCTCATCTGATAGTCTTCTACTACACTTGGATCAATACTACCTGTAATTTTAATTGGCATATTCATTTATTCCTACTATAATATTGTACCAATTTAATTTTTCCAGGATTATTACATACTTTTAATCTGATAGAATTTGTTTAATGCTATTTTTATCTTTAAACAAATTTGGTTCTCCACCTGCATGTACAAAGTGTCAATACAAGAAAGTATTTCCATTGCAATGGTATGTATGTTTGTGTGTGTATGTTTGTGTGAATGTGTGAGTATATATGTGTGTATTTGAGTGTGTGTAAGTGTGTGTGGGGGTCTATGAGTGTATGTGTTTGAATGTGAGTGTGATTATGTGTGTGTGTGTGTGTAAGTATGTATGAATTTGTGATTATGTGATTATGTGTGTGTGTGTGTGTGTGTAAGAGTGTGTGTGTGTGTGTGTGTGTAAGAGTGTGTGTGTGTGTGTGTGTGTGTGTGTGTGTGTGTGTGTAAGAGTGTGTGTGTGTGTGTATGTGTGTGTGTGTGAATGTGTGTACATGCACATTTGCCACAGAGCTATCTTGGGTATTGACCTCAAGAGCTGTCTACCTTGCTTCTTGTGACAGAGCCTATAGTTGACAAGGGCAGTAAGCCGCAGGAACTTTTCTCTGTCTCTGTCTCTGTCTCTGTCTCTGTCTGTCTCTCTCTCTCTCCACAACATCAGTTCTTGGCTTGAATTTAGGTCCTCAAGCTTACAAGGACCATGCTTGCATACTTTACGGACTGAGCTATTTTCCTGGCCCTATATTGAAACTTGGACATTTATTGAGATTTATAAAAATTTAAAAGTTAACTTCAGAAATTAAACTTTCACAACACATCTTTCATTTTTTATAGCAAGCATGTACCTTTGTAAATGTATTTATGATCATGTTTAGAGTATACTGCATCCTTTGAGCATGTCTTGTTAAGCATATATGTGCAGTCTTGTAGTTTCCTGTGTTTCTATAAGTTAGATCTTATACACATTTCCTGATTAGTTATTCCTGAAGCAATTAAACTTTGATGTTGTGTTCCATAGAGACCTCATGCTGTGTCTGTATTATTTCCTATAGTTTTGGTTTGTGCCTTTAGAGTTTCTAGTTAGCTTTAGTATGGCCCCCAAACAGTGTATCTTTTATAATGAGATTTCACTGTTCATATTACAATGAATTGTCCAAGGCATCCTCTACAGCATTAAGCAGTATTGGAGATACTTTCATTTATTCATTTTAAAATAGTTTCATCTGCAAATATGAAATTAATGAAGACATTGAATGATGGCTTTATCATATCCCAAATACTTTCCTCCAATTTTAGTGTGCAAAGTGTCATCAAATAATGTGTAAAAATCTACTGATATTAAAATTTCCTTTTGCTTGTTATATAAAATGCTCACTGGCTAATTTATTTTGTATTTCCTATTATATATTCCTATTTAAACTATATTCTTAATTTGTTTAATCACATGATTTATATTGAGCATCAACCTTGATTATAGGACACATTAACCATGTATGAGAAACATAACCCAACAATGGCCAAAATGTCTAATTCATCGTTTTTAGCTGATTACTTCCTGTATCTTTATTTCTGTTTCTTATTCTATTTCTACAAAAAAAGCACAAACCAGGTCAGCTTTCTGAGTGTCGCAACATAATCTGGTAGAGATGTATTTGGATATTTTTTCTGCTTGTCCGGTGTTCAATTGAATAAAATTAATTGAAATTATGTGTTTTTAAAGGGAAGCAGAGTGATATTTTTTTCTTCATTCCTTCATTCTTCCTTTCTCCCCTTCCTGTATCTCTTCCTTACCATCTCTCACTCTCTCTTGCTCCTTACCTTCTGGTCTTTCCTTCCTTTATTCTCAAGGGAATAAGAAATTTGCCCTACAGTGGTCTAACCTAGTCCCTAACTTCTGACCTTCAGTTCCTGTTGTGGTGGTAGCATGCAGGCTCATAGGTCTTTAGTCCAACTGATATTATAGAGATCATGGGAACAGGACCAGTTTACAATCACCCAAAATAACCATAGCAGAGGGCAATCTTGCTAGGAAAACAATGAATAACTTTATTAAACAAAGTTTAATGACAAGCATCTATGTGCCATAGCTGCTCATGACTCTAGGTCGTAGGAAAATGAAAGAAAAGAAAATTCAGTTCAGGCATTCAAAGCAAGGGAAGATTTCCAAGGAAGTCGCACATGTAATCGGAGTTTGTTGATAAGATGAAGAGAAATATTTACAATTAGAAAAAAAAGATTGGCCAGTTCCCTCTCCAGCGCCATGTCTGCCTGCATGCTGCCATGCTTCCCACCACGATGATAATGGATTAAACCTCTGAACTAAAAATCTTGTGACCTCAACATTAGTCATACCAGTCTTGCAAATGAAGAAACTGTGGCTTAAAGAAGTAAATGTTGCCGAATGTGTTGATGGACACCTTTAATCCCAGCACTAGGAAGAACATTCACTGGGCCCACAGCTCACCAGGCCACAGAGACTGACCGCCAGCAGCTTCCGGCGACGGCCGGAAACCTCAGCTTGGGCCACAGGGCCCCACA
>JAPYYD010000032.1:38436-76971 GCA_028551405.1 Uromys caudimaculatus | reverse complement strand
GAATCCTAGTGTCCCAGGCAAAAGTTTCCTGCCTCAGCTGCCCGCTTTTGGGATCCAGGGGGGTGTCTAAGCCCGCCTACCTCGGTCCCTGTGTCTCGCGGGTTTGGGGCAGTACCTGGTGAGCTGTGGGGTGTGTCTTTGGCCCTCTCCCGGCTCTTGCGATCTCCTGAGAGGGATCTTTGTCCTGCCGCTAATTAGCTGTGGAGCCCTGTGGCCCAAGCTGAGGTTCCCCACCTCATCTCTTTTAATTTCCTAAGTTCCTGTATATTAACAATGGCCTCAATGGTTATGTGGCTTATTTGAAATAATCTAATATTTATAATAGGATATATAAAATTATTTTTATAATATTTCTGTGGATAGTTCTACAGAGTAGATATATGCAAGAAAAGAATGTATGGTCTCATGGAGCATGGGGGCATTCACATGGTGGGTGTCTTCTGGATGCTAAGTTGGAAGGATGTTCTAACCCACAGCTTTCTGTGTTGGCAACAGAGGGGCGACTTTCTCAAGATGTGTTTCTTTCCAGAGCTGATGACATGGCACAGTTGGGAGAATGGCTGCTATTTAAGCATGAGGATCTCAGGTTGAGTCCCTAATACTCATTTGAGAGCCAAGCTCACCAACGCATACATATGATTGTAGTGTAGAGCAGGTGGAATCAGGTGCATCCCTAGGGCTTTTGGCCAACCAAGCCTAGCTTAAGAGAAGAGCTCCAGTTTCAGAGACAAACAAACTCTATCTCACAAAATAAGGTCAGGAACAGCAAGTAGGAATACCCACAGTGACCTCTGTGGTCTTGGCATGAACACACATACAGAATTGTAAACACACATGGTCAGACATGTGTGAGCCATCTCACATCAGTTTCTCCTTTTTTTGTCAGTTTGA
Source organism: Uromys caudimaculatus (assembly GCA_028551405.1). Classification (NCBI taxonomy): domain Eukaryota; kingdom Metazoa; phylum Chordata; class Mammalia; order Rodentia; family Muridae; genus Uromys; species Uromys caudimaculatus. Next base: position 76,080 of record JAPYYD010000032.1, on the reverse strand, counting down.
CCCTGACATGGTATTAAACAATTTGACTAAGTTAATGTTTGTGGTGTGATAGCTTTACAATAGTATACATATCTCATAGTCTTCCTCTTATTAGCATTAGTACTTTATTTAAAATTCTATTATTAATTAAAATATTGTGATAGATACTTTTGATTGGGTATTATTTGAGAGATACCATTTTTCAAACATTATCCTGTTATGTTTCAAAGAATAGCATGTAACCAAAACTTTGGGAGTCATGCTTCTTATATTTATTAAAGAATAAAAAACTATTTAGGACATCAATATATTTAACCATATTTCAGTGAGTGTTTAATTAATCATGATAATTTATTTATATTTTATATATTGATAGATTTATAATATTTGTTTTATTTCTTATATATCTCTTTTCCCATTTATTTTACTCCATATTTTATTACAGACTTTTTTGCAAATTTTGTGATTTCATTTCTAGTATTTCACTGTTCACATGGGCCAGATATTCATTACCTATTTATGTGCTGATGGACACCTTTCTACTATGTTGCTTGCCGTTTCCTTGACTTAAGGAGTAATAAACATGGGAGTGCAAATATGTCTGGTAGGTTTTATTGAGTTCTTTGTATATTTATTCTTTTCTGGGCTACTCTATGTGATATTACATATGTTACTTGTATTTGTATAGGCATCTCCTTCTTTAGATTAGGGAAATTTCCCTCTATGACATTGGTGAAATTTTCTTCTGTTCTTGTGACCTGGATTTCTTCTCTTTCCTTCATTCCTAGTATTCTTAGATTTTATCTTTTGATAATATCCAGATTTTCTGGATATTTTGTGCTTGGATTTTTTTTTTTTTTTTTTTTAGATTTAGCATTTTATTTAACTGGGGTATCCATTTTTTTTCTGTTCTATCTTGAATGTCTAAGATTTTTCTGCCAACTCTTGAACTTTATTGTTGAGGTTTGCCTCCGAGGTGTTCAAGATCCTAAAGTTTTCAATTTTAGTTTTCCCCTCAGTTTGGGGTATATTTTAATTTCACCCCCAATTTTATGCCTGGAACAGTTTTCTTCATTTTATTCACTGTTTGTTATGTTTTCATAGAATTCATTAATTTATTCATTCACATTCTCTTTAAGGGCCTTGAGCGTATTCATAATAGCTATTTTGAAGTCATTTTCTTGTGCTTCAGCTGTATTACATTTTGGCCTACTGCAGTAGGGTTGTTGAACTCTAATGGAGACATGCTGGCTTGCTGTTATTGATTGTGTTTTCCTGCTAGCATCTATGCATCTCTGTTTAGGATGATTATAATTCTAGATACTGATTTCTGGTTTTGTGTTTGTTGGGTCACTGTCCCCTCCATTTCTGTTGCTTTTGCTGGCTCTTAGGAGAGTACAGTAGCTGTGGACTGCCTGGTAGAGATCCTGGCAAGTGTGTATCAGGGGATACCTGGTATAAGTAGAAGATGTTTCTAAATACTGAGAGCTGTCAGACAGAATGGAGATAGGCTAAAAAACAAACAAACAAAAAAAAAAAAAAAAGAAAGAAAGAAAGAAAGAAAGAAAGAAAGAAAGAAAGAAAGAAAGAAAGAAAGAAAGAAAGGGCGATTAGAAAGTCTACAGGGTGGAGCTAAATTGCATGTATCACCAAGACCTGCTTATCCCTCTGGGCATGTGTACAGAGAGGAAAGAGAGACCACAGCAGGTGGACTTCAATAAAGCTAGTGTTAAAATTGAGCAATTGGAGAAGAGGAGGGAGAGTGAAAATCACTTACTTGATTCGCTGGACAGTGTGGGTTTCAAGGGACTCTTGTTGGAGTTGGTGGCTTGAAACAAAGGGATGTAGTGGTAGAGGAAGGCCATTGGTGAAGATCTGCATGATATGCTGAGAATGGGCACAGAGATAAAGGGGGCACAGCAAATGGTCTGCTAAAAGGCTGGGCATGAAGCTGGAATTCTTAGTTATCTCTTCTGAGAGCTAAAGAGGTCAATTTTAGTTTACAATGATAGCCACCTCATAGAGGCAGGGGGAGGGAGGATGGGATATGGGGTTTCTGAAGGGGAGACCTGGAAAGGGGAAAACATTTGAAATATAAATAAAGAAAATATCCAATAAAAAATAAATAAAATAAAATTTTGATATAGAAATCAAATTTAATACTTCTGTAACAATTCTATGTTGATTCAGTATCTATATAAATAAACACCCAGGAAACAGAAATCTATATTTTTGTATAACTACTGAGTCAGTATAGTATAATTCCACTCAGGTAGACAAAGCTAAATAATTGCTTAGAATTCAAAACCAGCCAATATATACATAATTGTGTCTTCCAGTCTCAAGATCTAGATCACAGGTGAGCCTTCTGATTCTGGATTATAATTCACTCCAGATATAGTCAAGTTGACAATCAGAAATAGCCACTGCAATAATATATAACAAAACCTAATATTAAAAAGAAAATAACTGAAGAAATAAAACAATACAATGTCTGAAGTACTCCACCAATCTTTAGAAAATTAGACACTTCATCAAGCACAGAAATCAAGTAGTGTATGTATTATAGTTAATAATTCAAGCAAGTAGAGTTGGTTTCTTTCTAGTAGCTATGCTAAAGGTTTCAGAGTTAGGAAGTTGCCCATTTCTTAAGGACTGATTCACATCTGGCCCAGTTGAGATAAAGGAAGTCTATCACTCCTGCTGGAATTTTCCAGGTTCATGCTATTGTCTCTCTGCAGAGATTCTGATTCTGCTACACATTCTCTCTCACCACAAAAGGCCTGTGGAACTGTAATTCAAGACTCCATGACCCATTTAACCCTATGCACGTGCCTATGAGACCAGTGTAGACAAGGCTGGCAATTTTGGAGGCCAGCTTAGGTGGAGTCTGCCCCATGATTGACCACAATTATATTGGCCTTCATGTGCTAATCTTGGAGAACACTTTTCTATATATATTCTTTTTGAGTATATATGGGGATGTGGGGGTCACTTCATTTGCATTGTCAGTTTAGGCTGTCTTCCTTCAAATGAGTTTGCAATTTGATAAGAGATAGGGTCTTGGCTCAGAAAAGCTTTCCTTTTGTTTCCTTTCAAAGTACTTGGTCTTCTTTGGATGGCATTGGTATCTTGAACTATTTCAGACACAGTGCTGTTTGTTTCCTCTTTGTCTAAAATTTTAATCTTGTTCACAAGACAATCCTTGCCAAACTTTTGTAATATCCTTCTGCTACATATTTTACTTGTTCACTTGTAGTCTTGGATGAGAGCTGAGAGGCACAAGGAAACACACAGGAAGAAGCTATCCTGTACTGAAGTTTCCTCATCATACAACAGCATTAACTCATTAGCTTTAAATTTAGCCCCAGGTTAGCATGTTAACATACAGATGAAAGCTACTAGCCACACAAACCTCTGCTCAGCCCCCAGCGGCTACAAGGTAATGTGGATGTGGTGGCTAACTTCTGCAAGCCCAGTGCTTCTCTGGCTAGATTACAAGTGGAAACAGAACTGCCAGGAAGCTCACAGGCTACTCAGCCTTGAAAATGCTATGCAGCAGCAGAATGAGCCAGAAAAACCATGTGTTAGTGAGGTTGAAGACTAGAACTTACTACTGATAAATTGTTGTCTATCATCCATATGCACAATGTATTTGGGATTTAGAATCAAGCACGCGTGTGCGCGTGCACACCCACAAACATAAAATACATAAATTAACAAGTAATTATTTATTTGTTTATTTTAATCTTTATTAAGTTATTTTATTTATTTACATTCCAAAAGTTGCCCTCCTTCCCAGCCCCCCTCCAAGAGTTCTGTACCCCACCCCTCCACCCACTCAGCCACCCTCACCTCAACCAACCCAGCATCCCTCTTCCTGGGATATCAAGTTTCCACGGGGTTAGGCACATCTTCTCCCACTGAGACCGTATAAGGCAGTCTTCTATTACATATATGTCTAAGGCTATGAACCAGTCCATTTAGACTCCTTGATTTTTGGCTTAGTCTCTGGGAGCTTTGAGGGGTCCAGATTAATTGACACTGCTGATCTTCCTATGGGGTTGCAATCCCCTTCAGCCCCTTTAGTCCTTCCTCTAACTCTTCTATCTTGGCCCTCAACCTCAAATTTAATCTCATTTAAGTACTTAAGACATGGGCCGAGTATAGTCAGATTCTTTCGCAGAATATCACATTGATAATCCCTAGCCCAAATCCTGATAAAATCCCTGTTGTTCTTTGGAACCTCATTAGCTAGATCTGCACTCTCTCTCTCTCTCTCTCTCTCTCTCTCTCTCTCCCCCTCTCTCTCTCTTTCTTTTTCCTTCTTATTTATTTACATCTGAAATGATGCCTGATATGCCCTTCAGAGAGTCCATCCTCCCTCTCCCTCCCCTTCTCCTCTGAGCAAGTAGGGACTCTTGGGTATCTACCCACCCTGGCACATCAAGTCTATGCAAGATTAGGTGCATTCCTTTCCACTGAGAGAGACAAGACATTCTTGTTGGGGAACTGATTTCACAGTTAGGCTACAGCTTTAGGGATACACCTCACTTCAGTTATTGGGGAACCCACATGGAGGCTGAGATGTATGTCTGCTACATATGTGCTGGGGCCTCAGTCCATAAATGTCCTCTAGAGGCTCTACCCATCACATGACTGAAACAGATGCAGATACCCAGAGTCAAACATTGGACAGAGGTCAAGAACTCTTATGGAGTCAGGAGAAGGATTGAAGGCCCTAAAGGGGATAGGAACTCCACAGAAAGATCAACAGAGTCAACTAACCTAGAACCATGTGTCTGCTTTTTCTATATTTTGTTTGTTTTTATTTGTTTTTTTTTGTTTGTTTTTGTTTTGTTGTTTTAGATCAGTTATTTTTCTGCTGCCAGTGAAATGAGCCAATTTAAGCCAGACTAGATTATATTAAAGGCAGGCTTATTGGAAAGCTGCTCTCAGGTTTGTCAGTTCACTGGCCCCAAGGACCAAGGGCAGGGAACTTGCCATGGGGAAAGGGAGTAGGGGAGGGAAAGAGAAAGAGAGAAGGGGCCACACGCATAGAGTGAGAAGAAGAGGAGAAGAGAAGTAGTAGAAATAGTAGTAGTGCAAAAAGGAAGAGGAGCAGATGAGGAAGAGGAGAAGGAAGAGTAAAAGGAGGAGGAGGGGAAGAAGATGAAGAAGGAGGAGGAGGACAAGAAGGAGGAGGAGGAGGAGGAGGAGGAGGAGGAGGAGGAGGAGGAGGAGGAGGAGGAGGAGGAGGAAATCAAATCTCTGGATTATATAAGGAAGAGCCTCTGGAGCAAGGGTAGCTCAACCCCTGGGCTGGGAAATTCAGGGTTGGGGGCAGGGTATGCCAGGTAGGGACTGAGAGATGCTGGGAGAACCTTGAGACCAGATCTGGTTTATTATGTAAAATATGTGCTTCAGTCCCTTGTCCCTAGGTCTAAAACCAATCAGTTTTTAGTTTTGTTGGTTTTGCTTCTTTGTTTATTGTTTCTTCCAAAGTACTCTTGGTTTTAAACTCTAACCTGCAAAATTAACTTTTATTTGCCAGATATAATTATTATCTCAGAGGTTTACTGTTGAATAAGCTTACCCTTTCTAGCTCTTTCTGAACTCTTGCTGGCTGGTTTAATTTAGCTGTGCTAGTCCAAACTCCTCTCCAAACTGACTGATTCAATTTGGCATCTCTCAGCTTCTGACTAAATTGCTCTACTTAGTCTCAAACTAATTCTGGCAATGTGTTCTAATATTCTGACTCCTCATTCTCTAGTTCATGCTGTCCTCATCAGCATTCTGTCTCTGCAAAACTGTCCTGGTACAACTTCACTTCCCTTCCCTTCCCTTCCCTTCTCTCTCTCTCTCTCTCTCTCTCTCTCTCTCTCTCTCTCTCTCTCTGCTGCTCTCTTGAGAATTGGACTTATCCTATCTCTTACTCATTTTTTCAAATCTTTCTCTGATTCATCACTTTGTTAGCCACTCAATTAGACATCATTTACAAACATGGCAGCATCTTTTTACAAACTATCTTTACCCTCATTGTTTTGGATTAAAGGTGTGTAGTAAAGGTGCCTATCTCACAGCCAGAGGGATTAAATGTGTCCAGCATGTCTGCATTCCAACTGGATCACACAGACCTAGGTCTTTGGATATAATCTCCTTGCCAGAACAGTCATGTTGCTAGATCAAAATTCCTTTACACTAACCAGAATAGACCATTAAATTCTGCTTCTAGTTTGCAAGTTTGTTTTTTTTTTTAAGTAAAAATGCTATTGAACATTGTTTGTTTGTTTGTTTGTTTGTTTTTTCATTTTGAGACCTTAATCATATCCTTTATTTTCTTTCTCCTTTTTAAAATATCTTGTCCCACAATGAGCCACCCATTCTGGAGGAAATCCCCCCCTTTGGATATTTTCTTTATTTATATTTAAAATGTTATTCCCTTTCCTGATCCCCTAACCCATAGATCCCCCTATACCATTCCCCCTCCCCTGCTTCTATGAGGGTTTTTACTCCCCCACCCATTCCTGCCTCCCTGCCCTGGCATTCCCCTACATTGGGGCACTGAGACTTTCACAGGACCAAGGGCCTCTCCTCCCACTCATTCCCAACAAGGCCATCCTCTGCTACATATGTGACTGGAGCCATGGGTGCCTCCATGTGTACTCTTTGGTTGGTGGTTTACTCCCTGCGATCTCTGCGGGGTCTGGTTGATTGATATTGTTGTTTTACCTATGGGGTTGCAAATGCCTTCAACTCCTTCAGTCCTTTCACCTAACTCCTCCATTGGGGTCCCCCTGCTCATTCCAATTGTTGGCTTTGAGCATCTGCTTCTGTATTTGTCAGGCTCTGGCAGAGCCTCTCAGAAGACAGCTATATCAGGCTCCTGTCAGCATTCACTTCTTGGCAACCACAATAGTGTCTGGGTTTGGTGACAGTCTATGGGATGGATCTCCAGCACAGGTTTTTAATAGCCTAGAATTCTAAACTCTCTATGTTCCTCCAGCCAGAAGTTCCACAGGATTAAATATTAATGGTCATGTTTATCAAAATAGTAATCCCATTTTTGGTACTAAATTTTTGTACTAGTTATGCATTTTTTTTTAAAAGACCTGAAAAATCAACTTCAGGAAAAGAAAGTTTGTTTTGGGTCATAGTGTGGAGATATATCCATAACCACAGGAAATTCATGGTAGCAGGAAATTATTCAGTTGTGTTTGCAGTTGGGGAAAAAGACTGATGAGAGTTTACGAGAAGCTCATTTTCTTCTTTTAAATCAGTTATACATCCTAACCCATGAAATGGAATAGCTCACACTGAGAGTGGGTCTTCCAACTCAATTTGTCTAATCCAAATAACACTTAGCAGTCATGCACACAGATTTCCTTTAACTGTTATTGTAAATTTGCTCAACTGTAGTTGACACTCATGGTGAATCCTCAACATGACTAAAGGTACTAATGTGCAGAAGTAGAACCAGATTGTGGGTCAGTAAAATCCTCTACTAATCCCAACAAATATATCAAGCCAAAAAAGTATTCATATACCAAACTAAATATACAAGACCTAAGGAAATTATAGCAGAGCCCATAATGTCTATGCTTTTAGTATAACTAATTAAAAAGACACTGAAGAAATTAGGAACTTAAGAACTCCACCTATTGTACATCTCCTATCTACCAAGTAGCTCAAGGTAAAGTGAAATGTATTCTGCTTATTAAAAGGAAGGACAGTTAAGTCAATGCCTATGACAGTATTTGTAGTGAAATATGACAAGATCTAGAATTTCCTAAGAGCAAGCTTGTGAACATTACTTTGAGACATTACTTTTTTTTGATAAGTTATTTACATTCAAATGTTTTCCCCTTTCCAGGTCTCTTCTTTGGCAACCCCCTATCCCATGCCCCCTCCCCTTCCTCTATGAGGGTATTTCCCCACGCACCCACCCACTCCAGTCTTCTCTCCCTGGCATTAACCTATACTGGGGCATCTAACAACCTCAGGTCCAATGGCCTCTCATCCCACTGATGGTCAGCAAGGCCCTCCTCTGCCACATATGTGGCCAAAACCATGGGTTCCTCCATGTGTATTCTTTGGTTAGTGGTCCAGTCTCCAGGAGCACCAGGGGGTCTGGCCAGTTGACACTGTTGCTCCCTCATGGGGCTGCAAACTCCCTTAGCTCCTTCAGTCCCTTCTCCAACTCCACCATCAGGGACCCCATGCTCAATCCAACGGTTACTGTGAATTGAATCTTGGGTATTCTGAATTTTTGGGCTATTATCCACTTATCAGTAAGCACATACCATGTTCGTTCTTTTGTGACTGAGTTACCTCACTCAGGAAGATATTTTCAAGTTCCATCCATTTGCTGGTGCATTTCATGAAGTCATTGTTTTTAATAGCTGAGTAGTATTCCATTGTGTAAATGTACCACATTTTCTGTATCCATTCCTCTGTGGAGGGACATCTGGGTTGTTTCCAGCTTCTGGCTATTATAAACATGGCCGCTATGAACATAGTGGAGCATGTATCTTTATTGCATGTTGGACCATCTTATGGGTATATGCCCAGGAGAGGTATAGCTGGGTCTTCAGGTAGTATTATGTCCAGAGAACCAAATAACCCTATCAAAAAAGGGGAACAGAGCTAAACAGAGAATTCTCAACTGAGGAAACTCATAGGGCTGAGAAGAACCTAAAGAAATTGTTCAACATCTTTAGTCATCAGGGAAATGAAAATCCAAACAACCCTGAAATTCCACCTCACACCAGTCAGAATGGCTAAGATCAAAAACTCAGGTGACAGCAAATGCTGGTGAGGACTTGGAGAAAGAGGAACATTTCACCATTGCTGGTGGAATTCCAAGCTGGTATAGCCACTCTGGAAATCAGTTTGGCTGACCCTCAGAAAATTGGACATAATACTACCCGAGGCATTACTTTGATTAGGTTAATTCAGGTAGAAAGACCTATCTTAATTATGTGTGGCTCTATTCTATGTGTGGAGATTCTTGATTGAATAGAAAGAAAATCATGAACTGTGTGATAGCATTCAGTTCTATTTGCTTTCTGACTGTTGGTGCAATGTGTGTAACTACATCAAGTTCCTGCCACCATGGTTCCCTTAATATTATAGACAATACCCTTAAACTATAATCAAAGCAAAGTCCCTTTACTAAGCTGCTTTTTTCAGGTAATATTATGACAACAGCAAGCCAAGTAACTAACTAATATAAAGCAAAATATTGAAAATAGTACCAACATTGCTATCATGAAAAGCACTGCTAGGTAATACCAGCATCCTGAAGGTAGAAAATTCAGACTGTCCTATCATATTAAAATAGTGCCATGATCAGAGTTGATGCCAGCAAATATGGACATCCAGTGCTGTGAGACAACCTCAGAGATGAGGCGCTGACTACTTAGAAGTTTTAGGAAATGAGCTCAAACCAAACTACAACTCTGACATAACAAATTAGCTCTTCAAGGCACATGAGGAATGGCATGAGCTTGTGAGTTTTCAGAAAACTGCATAGACTCACCTTATTGTTGCACACCAATCAAGTCAAGAAGGAAATGTTAAAAACTCCTGAAACCAATGAAATACAGCAAAAGTATTACTAAGAAGTTTATATTGGACAATACCTGTGTACTTACTGGTTTTGTGTCAACTTGACTCAAGCTGGATTTATCACAGAAAGGAGCTTCAGTTGAAAAAATGCCTCCATGAGATCCAGTGGTAAGGCATTTTCTCAATTAGTGATCAAGGGGGAAGGGCCCCTTGTGGGTGGTACCATCCCTCAGCTGGTAGTCTTGGGTTCTATAAGAAAGCAAGCTGAGCAAGCCAGGGGAAGCAAGGCAGTAAGAAACATCCCTCCATAGCTTCTGTATCAGCTCCTGTATCCTGACCTGCTTGAGTTCCAGTCCTGACTTCCTTTTGTGATGAACAGCAATTTGGAAGTGTAAGCTGAATAAACTCCTTCCTCCCCATCTTGCATCTTTGTCATGATGTTTTGTGCGGGAATAGAAACCCTGACTAAGACAACCTGTATTGGAGAATTAGAAAGATCCCAAATTACTGGCATATTGCTTCATCTCAAAAATTAGAATACTAATCTAAGCCTAACATTCATGAACAAAACGTAATAAAATTGGAACAGAAATAAATGAACTGGAAACTAAAGATGCCATTTAAATCAATGAAACAGATGCTTCTTCAAAACAATTTTAAATAAAATAGCAGACCTCTAGCTAGACTGAATGAGAAAAGTAGAGAACAGTTGTAGTGGCTGAAACCAGAGGTAGAAAGGCAGACCATTGACACCTTACAGAATTACAGCAGTGCCAATCTTGAGACTGTATGGTCTGGCACATCTGATTAAAGAGATATATTACATCTTTTTAGACATATAAACTTTAGCAAAATGGATCAAAAACAGAGGACTAGAGCAGATAAGGCTTCTACATGTGCCCTCTTCTTTTGCAAATGGAAGAAAACATCAGAGGTCAGCTGTTCTTCCAAGGTTTGACACAGTGGGAAAGCATGGGAGGAATCGAGTACTCAAAAAAGGAAGATTAGCATGAGACTCAGAGCAACCTAACAAACAAGGGGATGATGTCTGCAGAGCATACTGATGATATGCCAGTTTTCCCTTCTTCCTGTAATACAACCACAGCACAGTGCTAGAGAAGATTTCAGGAAGGCCATCTGAGCATACAACTCTGAGAGTCAAAGCTCACTGTATTTTTTTTTTTTTTTTTGATTAAATCTTCCAGGGAAAGGCACACAACTATCCAGGGAACTAGACTGAAGGATCATCTTCTAGATAGTAGGAAATGACAAAATTGAAGACATGAGAGGTTTATATTACAGTATGTCAGACTAAGTACCAAAAAGTACAGATCATTTCCCACTTAGGAACATCTATTTGATAAGGTAGGTCCTGAACAGGATGGAACACAGTAGATAGCTGCAAGTGCGCTCTACAACACCAGAATAGAGTAAATGGTGCAAAGAATCTGTGGTTGTCTCCACGTTAGAGAATATGACTACAAGTCTACAGCCCTTACATAAACTACATTCCTAGCAGACACTTAGAGGGCAAAAGAGATAGGAATTTGAGAACAGTGTTCAATTGCTCCTCACTTAAGGTTGGGACCTTAGGATCCTCTTCCCACTGCAAACTAGAACTTTTACCTGGGCTTGTCTTTTGCTGGGCTTGTCTAGGTAGCCACAGTTGCTGAAACAGTTCATATCCAGAAGACAGTATTTCACAATGCTCTTCTCCATCCTTTGGCACTTCCGTTGCCTCATATCTTAAACAGTATTTCCTGCACCTTGACGGTGAGGAATTGATAGTGGTGTCTCCTGTATAGTTGGAAAGTCAGAGCTGCTTACTCTTAGCATGGCAAAGAGTAAAACATCGCTCCATTAAGCATTATCTACTGGAAAACGAAGCTTATATGACTAAGGCTGAGAGTAGCACAATCTACCTACACAAGACCAGACACAGTAATGTCTTGTCTATTGTCACAGCACTTCTGTGGTCAGCTGGGAGGAGGAAACAGGAGGGACCCAGCAGCTTGTGAGCCAGCTAGACGGTATCTGCAGATAGAAAAGAACAACAAAACCCTATCTCAGACAAACTGGATGCAAAGACTGGCTCGTTAGACTGTTCTCTGAATTTCACATCTGCACTCTAACGTGAACATACAGTCAACTAAAATATAAAAACCTTAACTCGGTGCTATTTTTCAAAGCTATTGTGTTCCCAGGTACACAAGCATAGGTTTTGGGTCCTTAATATTTTATTTTGTTTCAAGGACTTTCTGATGTTCACATTGCTGATCCAGTCTGAAGTATAATTTCAGTATATTTGTAATTTTATTTTTCTTTCTTTTGTCACCCTGTGTTTTCTTTCCACCTGCCCAGTCTTCAGAACACTCAAAAATATGTAAGATTTGTGGCTTCTGTTGAATGTGCCAATGAGTGTATCCTATGGACTCACAGAGCCGGGCTATTGTGTTGGCATATTTCTGATTTATTGTGTCCATCCCTCCTGCCAAAGGAAGTTTATAGGTCCTAGCTACAGAGTACAGTTATGATTATGCTCAGAATCTTTTCATGGATGGGAAAAGTACAATGACTTACATATTTTATATTTTGAGCCTGGCTCTTTCTTCTCCAAACCTCTCTCGAACACTTCAACTTCCTAATTTTTAAGAACCAAACCCATGGAAGTTTACTCCTCTTTCTAAATTTAATTCCAAAGCAGGTCTAGGCTTTAGTATCTGCTTTATAATTTTTAACCAAAAATAATTTGATTTCTTTTGGGAGCAAGCTATATCCTTTATATTTAATAATTCTAAAATGAACTCTAAGCATTCCTCTGACTTAATATGTGTATTTGAGAGTGTGAATTCAGGATCATTATTAGAAATCTTATATTTCTTTCCACTTTCAGAAATTCATTATTTGGAAAATAGCTAATTTTCCATTTTTCTCTTATCACGTTTTAAAGTCTAATTTCTGGAATATAGTCTCTTCTTTTTACCTTTTAACCATGCCTTCCTGTTTGTCTTATTTGATCATATTCTATGGGAAATTTTGTTGAAGTGTCTTTTATTTGCCTGATGTAGTTGTGTCTCTGAGGCTTACTGCCTCTGTCTGTAACCTAGGCCTAGTCCTGGAAGCTTCTACCCTCCATACAATCTAATCTAAGCCTAGAATGTTTTTGAGTTTCTGAGACATAGTGCTGAATAAGCTCACCCTTTCTAGTACTTTCTGATCTCTGGCTGGCATAATCTCTTGCTGATTATGCCAACACAATAGCCTTGCTCTGTGAGTCCATAGGATAGCCTCATTGGCACATTCAACAGAAGCCACAAATTTTATTATTTTTGAGTATTCTGAAGATTGGGCAGGTGAAAAGAAAACACAGGGTGACAAAAGAGAGAAAAATAAAAATACAAATAAACTGGTTCAAATCAAGGGTTCTGGATCAAACTCCTCTCCAAGCTGATTTAATCTGGCTTCTCTTGGCTTCTCCTGAATTGCTCTGCTTTACATCAAACTAACTGTCAATCATTTCTAATCTTCTCGCTCCTTCTCAGTCTCTGGCTCACCCTGTTTTCACCTGTGTCTAGCTTGCTCTTTCTCTGCAACCTGTCTCTTTTCAACTCTCCCTTAAAACCACCTCCTTTTTCCTTTTCTTTTCCCTCTGCACTAATTTCTTTTAAGTAACCTCTCTTTCCTCTCTCTTCTCATGAGAGTTGGGTATATCCTATTCTGCCAAAATTTTCTCTGATTCATCACTTTGTCTCCCACTCAATTAGACATCATTTTCAAACATGAGTGCCTCCTTCTACAAACTAGTTTTACCTTCCCTGTTTTTGATTAAAGGTGTGTACCAAGGGCACATCTCTATTTCAGTCAATGTAATTAAAGGTCTGTGCTAAGGACTGAGCCACACCAACACTAGAAACAGAACTTTTCAATAACTGACACAATCTCAGAGTTCATAGTGTGATCAAATATCCTGCAAAACTTTCAAAAATCTTTTTGCTTTGTAAAATGTTATTGATCATATATAATTCAGATATATGACATATATAGAGATTATAATTTTCATTTCTAAAATTTCTGGATTTTCCTTGGTTTTTATTTACCATTTAATTATTCAGATCTGTAAAAGTATTTCCAATAGACTTTAAGTATATACATATGAAAGCACACATATAAATATGCTTGTAAATATATGTGTATATATGTGTGTATATCTATTTGTGATTATATTTACATACACCAATTTTTCATTAGGTTACATATGCTTGTATTTTCCTGCTGTCCAAGTTAATTGTCATTTACTAAATTCTGTCAGTTTTCCTTAGATATGTGAATATCTTTGATAACATTTCCTTATTTTTGAATGACTAAACAGTATTTTTAAACAATGGCATGGGCTTCTTTGGCTGTTACATAGTATGTACATCTTATGGCCCTTCATTGTGAGTAGGTCATATCATGTTGAATATTACATGGGGAAGATATATGCCAGACACATGGTCAAGACTTAAAGCCCATTTACAGATACAGGCTTTTACTTGTGAGATTAGCCTGATCTAGAGAGGAATTCTGAGATGATGGTACAAGTGAGTGCCTTTCAGTCTATTGGCTGGCGTCAAGTCCTGATCACACTCTTAAAGTGTATTCACCATTCAAAAAATAACATTTGTTAAATTGTAATATACATTATCAAGAAATCATTTGCCTAATTTAAAACAATAAGTCAATTCTGATGTAGGGATCAGAACTAAACTAGGAAATGACTTTGTTTGGGAGCTCTGAAGAAATGCAACTTTAGTGATTTGGTGTTATTTCTAAGTTTTATGTGATGTGTATATGAGACAATATAAAACATCTTTACATCCTTCAGAATTGTTTTAAGGTCTGTCTAAAGCGATAACTTTAGGTTATTTTACTCATTAAAATACCTGACCATTCATGTCTCTTTCATGTTCTTTTTGTGACCATGTGTTATTCTGGTTGATAATTTTAAGGAGACTTTCTGAGTTATGTAGTTTTAAAAGGTAGAATATTTTATTAACATTTTATTGTAATTCTGGCATTGGTCTTTGATAGTCTCAATACTAAAATAAAACTCAAATGGTAGTCAATACGTTTGAAACAGGTGACCACCTTTATAATCTTATAATACTAATTTGTGAGTTTCTTGAATCTGCAGAAGTTTGGCCATTGTTAGAGGACTTAAGTGAGTGACTTACCGCTTGAGACTCTCCCCTAAATCCCTTAAAGTCTCTTTCTATGATCCACGATATAAACAAGTTCCTCTTCACATGCTTCTGTGCAAATTGTGCTTTCTTGCCATAGACTTGGAATCAACAGGGCCAAGGATTATGGACTGAAGTCTTCTGATTTCCTAAAAGTTGATAGAGTGATATAATTTTATAGAATACCAGTAAAATATCAATTCAAATCCTCATAGTTAGAATAAATTTTTCTCTAACACACCATCTTTATGACCTTTTGCCTTGTCATTTTGGAGACTTCCACCTCAGCTCTGTTTATACTTTCCTGATACAGAGATCAGAACTGAACCAGCAAATGACTTTGCTTTGAGAGCTCTGAAAAAATACAACTTTAATGACTTGGTGAAATCTCTACGTTTTATGTGAGATGTATATGAGATAATAAATATGGTTTAAGTGCACTAGCGTGTAGCTGAACAGAAATTTCGATCACAACTTTACTTAGGAGGTCTCATTGGAGCAGAGTATCTGCCTCCGTCTCAGAATATGGGAAATCTATGACTTTATAAGATACAAGTTTACAAATGGGTGCCCTTCATTCCAGATTTAGCTACCTCTACCACAAATGTGTACAAAATATCATTTAGGCATATAAGCCACACATTAGGATTTTTATGTTGAAAGAAATGGCTATTTTAGAAAAGGGAAGCCGAGGAGCGCTCAACTCCAACAAATGTACAAAAACTGATTCACTTTTTTGCTCCATGCATCAATACTGCAAATCACACAATAATGACAGGGACAGAGGAGGCCACATATACAATGCACAGAAATAATGCCTATGAGAAAACATGTAATAGTCATCATCTGAGTTTGGTTTATTTTATTTAGGATGTTGATTTCTGATCTCTAATTCCATATATTTACTTAAAATGACAAAATTTCCTTGTTCTTTATAGGTGAACAAATCTCTACTGTATATATATGCATGCATGCACCCATGTGTGTGTGTGTGTGTGTGTGTGTGTTTGTGTGTGTGTGTGTGTGTGTGTGTGTATGTGTGTGTGTGTGTGTGTAGTATATATAAAGATACCACATATCCACCTACCTGTTGGGAGATACCTAGACTCATTCTCTAACTTAGCTACTGTAATAATGTCACAGTAATAATGTCACACAGGTGGGTATCTCTTTGTGATGCTAACTTAGATATCTCTAGGTCTTTGGTTTTTTTTTTTTTTTTTTTTTTTTTTTTTATCTGTGGTATATCTGAGTCGTATAATAGTTATATTTTGAGTCTTGTGAGGCTCTCTACACTGATTTCCATACTTGATGTTTGAGTTTACTGGCTGATCAGCAGTATTTCTGGGTTCTTTCTTCTCTCTAAATCATTCCCAAACTTTGTTGCTTTCTTTTATTTTTATTTTTTAGGATGCCCATTGGATAAGGCTGGTCTTCTAGAGAAACTAAAGATACAGCCTAGACAAGGTTTCCTGAAATGGACATCAATAGCTCATGGAATAACTCCCAAAACAGACAAGAGGGATTGTTTGAAATGAGCAAGCTTGAGAAGAACAAGAAAAAACAATAGAGTGGAAGGACATTCACCTGCTATCCATCTGACAGGAGATTAATATCTACAGTTATAAAATAAACACCAGCACTCCCCCACAATCCAATCAATACATCTGTAAGTGAAATTAATAGACACTTCTCAGAATTCAAACAGGTGGCCAAATGACACGTCTAAAATGGCTCATCATTCTTAGTGATCATAAAGATGAAAATCAAAGCTGTGCAGGAAGAGCTTCAGTGTGCAAGTGAGCTTCCTGGAGACTACCCATTGCCTTGCTCTGCTGCGATGGATTTTCTCTAGAAAGGCACAGCCCCAGAGACTTCCTCCTGGGACTGCTTCTTGCTACTGATGTGCCTTCTTATGTTTGTTATTGCCATATTCCTCCTTTATTTGGCTTGGTGTGAGTAGATGCCAGGAGACCTTCACTGCCTATACCATGATGTGATTACTTCCTGGGTGACAGCCCACTCCATTGGGTTACTTTTCCTGCAGATCAACATGAAGATGAATGCTCTTGAGATGGTGCTTTTTAGATTAATTAATGATTTTTTTAAAAATTCCTGATTTGACTTAACTTTTAGGTCGTTACCTTGATTCAAATAAATTTGGGCAGTTATGGTAGTTGATAGAAGGTTTAAAGTTAGAATCAAAATTAAAATGTGCCTCTTCCTCAGAATGGCAAGAGCTGTATAAGTTGGAAAAAGGACTACAGTGAGCATTCATGCATTTCAAGCACTATAGTAGCAAGAAATATAGTCTTGGGACAAGTTAATGATCAAAGAAAACACTCATTCTAGGTTGGGCCTGAATTTCTTGATCTTGTAATCTAAGGATGTAGTAGCAGGTTTTCACTGTTGACCATGAAATGGAAGGTTATGTATAAAGACTAAATAATTCTATCATGAGAACAAACAAACAAACAACAACAACAGTCCTGAGAACAGATGATTAGCCAACTTAGCTGATCAAGACTTCGAAAATAATACATAAGACAGATGACCTGTTCCTTAATAAATACAGACTGTCTTCAACCAAGCATAGAGAAAACCTTCCTAGTATAAACTTGGCTTGCTTAAACGTTGTTAATCAATGACAAAAGAAGTATTGCTTTGGGATTACAATGAGGAGAAAAAGATAAATGAGAAAAGTTTACTTACATAAAAGTTTCAAAGGAATAATACATAATCATTAATCCTGTTATAATTTCCTTTAGTGTAATGACTCTAGTCTCTTTTTATAGACTATGTTTTCTTTTGTGGTGATTGTTTATAGAAAATGTGCAATTTGTGGATATGAGGTAATATTATTCTTACATAGAAAACCTTGTCTTATGGGTTGTAAAAAGGGTTAAGAAAAAAAAAAAGTTGTCAGAATTTTGCTCCATCTATCCACCAAATATATGCGTCCATGTATTAAGTGGCTGGTACTTGTTGGAGTTTGCCCCAATCCCTCCCTCTCTCTCTCTCTCTCTCTCTCTCTCTCTTTCTCTCTCTCTCTCTTCCTCTCTCTCTCTCCTCTCTCTCTCTCTCCCTCTGTGTGTGTGTATACTCCGTCTTCTGTGTGTGGGTATCTAGTTTTGAAGTCCTATATGTTTAATAGGCTGTTTTATCTGCCAAACAACCAATTGTCAAAAATTAGGAAACATAACTATATGAAAACATGTTGGGAGCTTCTTTGGTCTGTATGTCTGATTTATGCCAGTATCATGCTATTTGTTTTCCTAGGATTCTGTAGTGTACCTTGAAATGAGTTATTGTAATTCTTCCAACAATGTCTTAATATCTGGATTGTTTTGGATATTTGAAGTCCTATTTATTTATTTATTTATTTATTTATTACTTTATTTGATTTCACATGAACTTCTGCATGTTTTTCTTACATCTATGAAGAGTATTCTTAGAAATTTGAACTTGATTGCATTGTTTCTATACAATACATTCAGCAATAAAGTCATTTTCATACTATTGTTTTCCTATTTATGACCTTGAAAAATCTTTCCATATTCCAGTTTCTTCCATTTAAATTTCAGTGTCTTATTTTACCTCTTAGGTTTGTTTCAAGGTATTCTAATTAATTACATTTACAGAATTATATTTATATATGTATTCTAATTGATTACATTTATAGAATTTCATTTATATATGAAACTACGATTGTATTGAGCCTCACAGTAATTTTGAAGTGTCAAAGTTTCAAACTTTCTAAGTGTAATGAATTTTCAAAAATCTGCAATGGATCCATTACGATTTGAAAAGCAGTGCAATTTTCTAATGTTTTCTTATATTCCAGCTTAGCATAAACTGGGGCTTGGAAAAATGGCTTAGTGGTTAAGAACAAGTACTGCTCTTACTTAGGACATGAGCTCGGTTGCTCAGTTTTATTACCCATTTCCTGAAGCTTACAACTTCCTGTAACTGCAGTCCCAAGGGATCCCGTGCTTCTTTTGACCTCTTTTGAATCCTAATGGCACTTGCAACCACGTGCACATTCCCACTCACGGATTCTCACACATATTCATAATTAAAAATACCTATCAAAATTTACTTTAATAGCAACAAATTATATTGTAGATAAATATATTGTAGGACATACTTCATGCAATTTATGAAAATAACTATATATTATGCTGCACTTTAAAATGTTACATCTAATTCAATGAAATCCCCATCAAAATTCCAACTCAATTCTTCACAGACTTAGAAAGAGCAATTCTCAAATTCATTTGAAATAACAAAAAACCCAGGAAAGCAAAAACTATTCTCAACAACAAAAGAACTTCTGGGGGAATCAGCATCCCTGATCTCAAGCAGTACTACCGAGCAGTAGTGATAAAAACTGCATGGTATTGGTACAGTAACAGGCAGATAGATCAATGGACTAGAACTGAAGACCCAGAAATGAACTCATACACCTACGGTCACTTGATCTTTGACAAAGGAGCTAAAACCATCCAGTGAAAAAAAGAGTATTTTCAACAAATGGTGCTGGTTCAACTCGTGATCAACATGTAGAAGAATGCAAATTGATCCATTCATATATCCCTGTACAAAGCTCAAGTCGAAGTGGATCAAGGACCCCCACATAAAACCAGATACACTGAATTTAATAGATGAGAAAGAGGGGGAAACCTCTCAAACACATGGACACAGGGGAAAAGTTCCTGAACAGAACACCAGTGGCTTATGCTCTAAGATCAAGAATCGACAAATGGGACCCCATAAAATTACAAAGCTTCTGTAAGGCAAAGGACACAGTCAATAGGACAAAACAGCAACCAACAGATTGGGAAAGAATCTTTACCAATCCTACATCCAATAGAGGGCTAATATACAATATATACAAAGAACTCAAGAAGTTAGACTCCAGAGAACCAAATAACCCTATTAAAAAATGGGGAAGGGACCTAAACAGAGAATTCTCAACTGAGGAAACTCAAAGGGCTGAGAATCACCTAAAGAAATGTTCAACATCCTTAGTAATTAGGGAAATGCAAATCAAGATAACCCTGAGATTCCACCTCACACAAGACAGAATGGCTAAGGTAAAAAACTCAGATGACTGCAGATGCTGGCAATGATGTGAAGAAAGAGGAACGCTCCTCCATTGCTTGTGGGATTGTAAGCTGGTACAACTACTCTGGAAATCAGTTTGGCAGACCCACAGAAAATTGGACATAATACTACCTGAGGACCCAGCTATACCACTCCTGGGTATCTACCCAGAAGATGCTCTAACATGTAATAAGGACACATGCTCCACTATGTTCATAGCAGCCATATTAATAATAGTCAGAAGCTGAAAACAACCCAAATGTCCCCAAACAGAGGAATGGATACAGAAAATGTGGTACATTTACACAATGGAATACTACTCAGCTATTAAAAACAATGACTTCATAAAATTCGCAGGCAAATGGATGGTACTTGAAAATATCGTCCTGAGTGAGGTAATTCAGTCACAAAAGAACAAACATGGTATGTTTTCACTGATAAGTGTATATTAGCTCAAAAGTTCGGAATACCCAAGATTGAATTCATAGCAACCATTGGACTGAGCGTGGGATCCCAGATGGAGGAGTTGGAGAAGGAACTGAAGGAGCTGAGGGAGTTTGCAGCCCCATGGAAGGTGCAACAGTATCAACTTGCCAGACCTCTCCAGTACTCCCGCAGACTGGACTACCAACCAAAGAATACACATGGAGGGACCCATGGTGCTTGCTACATATGTGGGATTGGAGGGCCTTGCTGACTATCAGTGGGAGGAGAGGCCCTTGTACCTGAGGTTGTTAGATGCACCAGTGTAGGGGAATGCCAGGGAGGGAAGATAGGAGTAGGTGGATGAGTAGGGGAATACCCTCATAGACGCAGGGGGAGGGGGGATGTGATACGGGGTTTCCAAAGGGGAGACCTGGAAAGGGAAATCATTTGAAATGTAAATAAAGTATCAAAAGAAAAAAGTCAAATTCCATCATGAGAAATTCATCCTAGTAGCAGGGAAGCACTGTTCCAAGAAGCTGAAATAATTTCCCTACTCTAAAGAGAATCTCTGAGATTTCAAATATTTCATTTATCCGAACAGATTCTAAAATGTTCATTATTTAATTGTGAATATTTAAAACAATAAATAGCTTTTTATATGAAAACAAAAGAATTTAAATTACCATATAATCTTTTCACTTAAAGTTTTAGATTTACAGAAATTTTGACCATAAGGTGAATGTTTCTGAGTTGGTGGCGCATTTGCCTAGAATGCTTGAAAGCATGTGTTTGGTACACAGCACTGTGCAAACCAGATGGCACACAGCTAACCAAGCACATTCTCTCTGTCTCTGTCTCTGTCTCTTTTTCTCTGTCTCTCTCTGTCTCTCTCTGTCTGTCTGTCTCTCTCTCTCTCTCTCTCTCTCTCTCTCTCTCTCTCTCTCTCTCTCTCTGTGTGTGTGTGTGTCTGAGTGTGTGTGTGTTACTGACTTTTCTTTCACCTGCTAGAGGGAATTTGAGCAGCTTCTATGTTTGGGTATACATGACAAGCCTTGTCAAAACTCATCCCTCTTCATATTCCAGCTTTGAGAAGGGCATGAAGAAGCCTTAGTCTCTCTCACCTATCAAACATTATACTGAATAACTTTTGAA
The DNA here is from genome assembly GCA_028551405.1 of Uromys caudimaculatus. Lineage (NCBI taxonomy): Eukaryota > Metazoa > Chordata > Mammalia > Rodentia > Muridae > Uromys > Uromys caudimaculatus. Next base: position 54,628 of record JAPYYD010000032.1, on the reverse strand, counting down.
CATAAAACCAAGGTATTTTTCTTTACTAACCTTCATTAATGCCATCTAATGAAGATGACCTTAATAATAATGATAATCATATTCTTTCCCATTCATTTGCTGTTTCATTTCTCTCTTTCGTATAATGTCATATCATTTTAACCCTTAGGCTTATAATATTACAGAATTATTTCATTAACTGTTTTATTATTAAACAATATAATTTTGTGAGTCAAATATCAAAAACTCAAAAAAAGAGGAAAGAATTTGACCTTTCTTCTATTTTCCATCTCCTCTTAACAAATAGCAATAACCATTTAAGTATTAATTCAGGTTTTAGGTGTTTGTTTTCCTGTGTGTGTGTGTGTGTGTGTCTGTCTGTCTGTCTGGTCTGATAATGTTGGCTAAATCCAGGGTCTTCTGCTCTGCCTTTCAGGCAGTTCCAAGTCCACCTTTCTATGGATTTTATTCTTTATGCTCTTATTAAAGTACTTTCTGGGCAAGCATTCCTTTGTGTAGAAAGAAATTGGCTACAGCTGTCTGACAATCTAAAATATGGATGTTGTTCTGTAATTTATCTAGCTATTCCTACAACAATGAACTCTTAAATGTTTTATGTAATTTTACACAAACTTGTACTTTTGAAATTTTAATGTAATGTTTATACATACGAGGCATCAACATGGGAATATATTCTAATTTCAAAATAGTCCAAGAACATTTTTTATTTAAAATATCTCTTGTTTCAGATAATTAACAATATTGTACAAAGAGAGTCTGTGTTTCATTTACCTTCATTAATAAATCTTGTAAACACTCTAGCACAATATCATACTCAGGATATTGGCCTTGATATATTCAAGAGAGTGACAAAATACAGAAGCCATACGTTCATCTGAAATAGAGACAATTTTATTTTTTCCCTTCAGATGTTTATGTCTTACCTCACTGACCACAGCTTTTAGATTTATGGTGAATAAGACAGATCTAAGTAGAAACTGTTGCCTTCTCCCAGACTGAGAGGAAAGTGCTGAGCTTTTCCTAGACTATATCTTTGTGTGTGGCACGTTTGCACTGACCATTCCAACTTGAGGGCCAGTCTAGCTTGGATTTCTGAGCATGTGAATTAGGATTGCATGTGGGATTTTGTCAAATACAATTTTTGCCTCAGTAAGATTAAATTCTCTTTGGACTTGTAAATATGACAGTTCGAAATGGGTTTTAAATACTTTGTTAAGAGCAGATCACTTAAACCTGTCCTATAATTTGTTCTAAATGCATTACTACATTTCCTTAATAATTGTGGCAATTGTTTTATAGTGTATATGCGCTAGGATTAGTCATATTTTCTTTTTCTGAAACTTCTTTGCCTATATCTGTGTATTGTTGCAATTTCCTCAGAAGTAAAATCTTTCATCTTGGTGGAAAGTTAGTTAAGACACGAGATGTTCTATGGGGAGGCAAAACATGCATTTTTCAGAGATCATTGAGCTCATGAAGAAAATAACTCAGTGGCTTCAGAAGGTTTCTAAAACTGGCCAGGTTTACTAGGTTCATTCTTCCCCAAATAAGGATAAAGACTGCTGAGAGACACTTTCAGAAAATTAAGCTTTGACGTGTCTAAGCTGCCTGACGGACACACAGACCAACAGAGCTACCCAGAAAACCCACATTTCAACCTGTTGAGCTGCCCGCAGGTTGTGCAGTGAGCTTCAGGTACATGACCAGATTTTATGAAACATCCCTCATATTAAGATAGGCTTTTGGTGATCTATCTGTCTTTGAGGATTATTGTTGTTGTTTATGTAAATAATCCTTCACTTATACCCTTGTAAGTAATACAATTCATTTGTTTGATGAGTTGGACTTTGGTGGTATCCTTACTTAGTTCTGTAGTAGGTTTCCTATTTATAGTGAATAGATATTTATTAATATCTATTCAGGAAGAGTATAACAAAACAATTTGGTGTTAGGATAAGACTAGTCTCATTCCAGTATTGAGAAACATTCTCTACTATTTCACTATTATTGTTATTATTATTATTATTATTAATTATTCCATTTGTTTACACCTCAAATGATATCTCTCTTCCCAGTTACCCCTCCAAGACGCCCCCATGCCATATGCCCTGTCCTCCCTCCCTTTGCCTCTATGAAGGTGGTCCATTATTGAACTAGTAGTAGGTAATAGCATTTCATTGGCCTAAAGATTAAGGACTTGTATTTCCTTCTCCTCGTAGATACACATAGTTCCTTGCCAAGTATATATCTTTCACATAGTAGCTTTCTTTCCTAAAACATTCAGTCCAGAAAGAAGGAGAGATTGTTGGCCATAAAAGACACAAAATAGTCCAGGTAGGCTAGCTGCTTATCTTCAACCCTCCCTCAGCTCCTTCAAAGCCAGTCCCCCAGAATTATCCCCAAATCTGCAGCAAGTCACCAACATCAGCCTCCTCTCTTCCCCCCCCCCCCATGCCCCATCTCCATGGATCACACAGATCTTCTCACCAGACTTCCCTCTGCCAACTCTTTGATCTCACATCCAACCGCACCAGGTGGTCCCTGGGTGCCCACAGGCCATTACAGTAAAGGAAGCACATCTGCATATCCGCATCTCTTCCTTTATTTCTCCAAATATAATATCGCAATACCATCTCCAGCTTTAGAGGAAATTTCCTGCTGTGGTCTCTTCATATTCTCTAAGTCCATTTCCAGGAGAAAAGGAAGATCTTGGTGGAGCATCCTTCTTTTCTGCTTCATGTGGATTAAATTCAACTCCTCAACCATCATCCCATTTCCATTCTTCAATGTCAGCTTCCAATGACTATAAACACATTTTAATCAGAACTATCAGTGGCCAGATCTATCAAGATCTCAGTAGAATTTCCTACCAGGCAACACACTACCACTGAAGTCTTCTCAAAACCAAAGAAGGCAACAGAAAGCAAGGAACACAACATATACCCAACAAAGACAAGACCAGGTTTTAGCACCTAGAATTACTATCTTCCCAGGCCCAGGTGTATATACACAAGCATTAAAAAAAATCAACAACAAAGACAATATGTCTCAAAAAGAGACCAGCAATGTTACCAAAGAAGTTCTTGAGTATATCTCTATAGCTAAGGTGCACACATTCACACAGTAGCGTGTGAACATGCACGCAGGCACACACACATGCATGCACGCGCACGCACGCACAAATACATGGACTGCAAAAGTAACTTTTATTCACCAGATATAATTTTCTTCCCAGAGAATTACTGCTAAAGAAGGTCACACTTTCTAGTTCTTTCTGAGCTCTGACTGGCAGGTTCAACTCAGTTCTTCTGGCTCAAATTCTTCTCCAAGCTGACTGATTGAATCTGGCTTCTCTCAGCTTCTTCTTGGATTGTTTCTGCTGTGCCTCAAACTATCTATAGAAATTTATTACAACCTTCTGCCTCTTTCTTTTCTCTTTTTTTCCTTTTCTTTTTCTTTTTGGATATTTTCTTTATATACATTTCAAATGTTTTCCCCTTTGGAAACCCCCTATTCCATTCCCACTCCCCTGCCTCTATGAGGGTGCTTCCCCACCCACTCCTGTCTTCCCTCCTTAGCATTCTCCTACACTAACATCTAACACACTCAGGCCCAAGGGCCTCTCCTCCCCCTATGGCCAACAAGGCCCTCCTCTGTCACATATGTGGCCCGAACCATGGGCCCCTCCATGTGTATTCTTTGGTTGGTGGTTCAGTCTCTGGGAGCTTCAGGAGGTCTGGCCAGTTGACACTGTTGCTCCCTCCATGGGGCTGCAAACCCCCTCAGCTCCTATAGTCCCTTCTCCAACTCCTCCATCCAGGACACCACGCTCAGTCCAACATTTGGCTGCGAGCATCCACCTCTGTATTTGTCAGGCTCTGCCTGAGCCTCTCTGGAGACAGCTTATCATGCTTCCAGCAGCAAGCACTTCCCAGCATCCACAAGAATGTCCAAGTTTGATGGCTATATATGGGATGGGTCCCCAGGTGGGACAGTCTCTGGATGGCCTTTCCTTGAGTCTCTGCTCCACACTTTGTCTCAATATTTCCCCCTGTGAATATTTTGTTCACCCTTCTAAGAAACACTGAAGCATCTGCATTTTGGTCTTCCTTCTTCTTAGGCTTCAGATGGTCTGTGAATTGAATCTTGGGTATTCCATACTTTTGGGCTAACATGCACTTATCAGTGAGTACATACCGTGTTTATTCTTTTCTGACTGAGTTACCTCACTCAGGATGATATTTTCAAGTTCCATCCATTTGCCTGCAAATTTCATGAAGTCATTGTTTTTAATAGCTGACTAGTATTCTGTGGGCCTGGGTGCTGAAGGCTTTCCACAGGGATCTCTGGCTCAGCCAAATGCAAGAGTTCAGGCAAAGGGGAGAATGCAAGCAGGGACAGGAGTCGCTCCACCTCGGTCTCCAGTCTCTGCAGTTTCCGCCTCGGTTGCTCCAAGACGCTGCACCTGCCACCCTGCACTGAGTCAGGCCCGGGCTGAGCCCACAAGAGGCTGACTAGCTGGCAAGGAGTGCAGGAAGCTTCTGGTGGCATTTCAGTAGAGCAGACCTCTTCCAAAGCAGCAGTGTTACAGCTCTTATGATAGAAGCTCTCAGACGGCAGAGTAGTTCTCACACCTTATTCCTTCTGGATAGGATCTCTCATATACAGTTTGGGATGGATCATAAAACAGATATTTCCCATTGGCTTAGTCTGAGAGTTTAGAGATACCTTACCTGAATGTGGGAGGGCTTGGTGTGCTGCTTATATGTGACAGACTTCTCTACAGGGGGCTGCAGGGGTTGTATCAACTTGACAGGAGCCAAGGGAATCCTAGGAGCATTGGCAAAATACCTTCCAGTTCCTTGAAGGGATAGCCCCACTGGGTTATCCTGGATTAAGCCTGTGCTTGACCAGGCACCAGGCTGCCTGTCAGAGTCCACTGCCCCACAGTATTCCATTGTGTAAATGGACCACATTTTCTGTACCCATTCCTCTGATGAGGGACATCTGGGTTGTTTCCAGCTTCTGGTTATTATAAATATGGCTGCTGTGAACATAGTGGAGCATGCATCTTTATTAAATGTTGGAGAATCTTCTAGATATATGCCCAGGAGTGGTGTAGCTGGGTCCTCAGATAGTATTATGTCCATTTTTCTGAGGGTCTGCCAAACTGATTTCCAGAGTGGTTGTTCCAGCTTGCAATCCCACCATCAGTGGAGGAGTGTTCCTCTTTCTCCACATCCTTGCCAGCATCTGCTGTCACCTGAGTTTTTGATCTGGCTGGTGTGAGGTGGAATCTCAGAGTTGTTTTGATTTGCATTTCACTGATGACTAAGGATGTTGAACATTTCTTTAAGTACTTCTCAGCCCTTCGAGTTTCCTCAGTTGAGAATTCTCTGTTTAAGTCTCTTCCCCATTTTTTAATAGGGTTATTTGGTTTTTTGGAATCTATCTTCTTGAGTTCTTTGTATATATTGGATATTAGTCCTCTATCAGATGTAGGATTGGTAAAGATCTTTTCCCAATCTGGTGGTTGCTGTTTTGTCCTATTGACAGTGTCCTTTGCCTTACAGAAGCTTTGTAATTTTATTGGGTCCCATTTCTGGATTCTTGATCTTAGAGCATAAGCCATTGGTGTTCTGTTCAGGAACTTTTCCTCTGTGCCCATGTGTTCAAGACTTTTCCCCTCTTTCTCATCTACTAGATTCAGTGTATCTGGTTTTATGTGGAGGTCCTTGATACACTTGGACTTGAGCTTTGTACAGGGAAGTAGGAATAGATCAATTTGAATTCTTCTAAGATCATAACCCCCTGAACATTCCTGATCTTGTTTGATCTCTTTCTTTTCTGGTTTCAACTGTCTCTGCTGACCTGCACTGAACTGCAAGAACACAGGAAGGAGCAACTCCACTGGACTGCACTGACTCCCAACTGACTCTTTCTCTCCCTTAAATAGCTTCCCTTTTCTGTACAGTGAGAGATGGCTGTATTCTATCTCTGCCTCTTTCTGTCATATCTTTCTCTGGTTCATCACTTTGTCTGCCCCACAATTAGACATCACTTTCAAACATGGCTGCTTCCCTCTATAAATTAATTTTTACCACAATAGTACCTTGTGTCCTAACAGCATGTCTGTATTCCAGCCAGAGGAATTAAAGGTGTGTTCCCTGTCTGCATTTCAGCTGAATCACACAGAACTAGATCTTTGGCTGTGATCCCTTGCCAGAACAGCCTTGTTGCTGGGTTAAAATTCCTATACAAAGAACTTATACTTGCCTGCTTCCCTGGCTGGATCATATTCCTTTATGAATATGATGCTGGAGCTTAAAGACAAAAAGAACAAAACGCTTAAAGAAATCTATCAAAACACACACACACACAAAAAGATGGAAAGACCTGCGAGTAGAACTATAACCAAAAAAATACTAAGCAAATATGAAAATAGAAATTTTAGAAACTAAAATAGGAATATCAGAGAAAATCTTTGCCTGCACAGCACAAGAAATGGAAAAGAGAATCTTAAGTATTAGAGACACCATATAAGAAATAAAATATTAAATATGAAAAAAAGAAACAAAAACTTCATTGCACAAAACATCAAGGAAATAAAAGACCAACTTTAAGAATAACTGAAATAAAGAAAAGAGAAGAAACTCAGGTCTAATTCACAAAAAATAATTTTTAAAAATCATAGAAGAAAATTTTCCTAACCTAAAGAAATACATGCCTATCAAGGTACAGGGAGTATATAGAACAGCAAATATACTTTATCAGTGAAGAAAATCTCCTTGGTACATAATAATCAAATCACTAAACATGCAGAACAAAAAAGAACATTAAAAATGGCAATGTAAAAGGACCAAGTGACATATAAAAGCAGGCCTATTAAAATGACACTTAACTTTTCATTGGTGACTCTAAAAACCAGACAGGCCTGGGATGATGTTCTATGGAGTCCAAAAGAGCACAGAGTAGACTATCATTGGCATCAAAACTTGCAATCATTCAGTCACAGTAAATGGAGATTATAGGACATTCTGTAATAAAAACCCAATTTAAACAACACCTATTTACAAATCTACCACTATCACCACCACCAATAACCACAACAAAATACCAGGCATTGGTCATCGATATCTCTCCACATCAATAGTCTCACTTCCCCAATTTAAAATCCAGGCTATGAGAAAGAATTTGAATGCATCCTTCTCCTAAATCCAGGAAATACACTTTACCATCAAGGATATACATCACCTCAGGGAAATAATTGGAAATTATTTTCCAAGCAAATGGATCTAAAAAGTAAGCTAGTGTAACCACGTTAATATCTGACAAAATACACTTCAAATGGAAACTATTCAGAAGACATAGGGAAGGACATTACATACTCACCAAAGAAAAAATCCACCAACAGTAGTTTCTTAACATCCAGCCATCAAGCATAAGTGCTCCTATTCTCATAAAAGAAATACTATTATAGCTTATATCACATATTGACCTGCATATCCTGACAGTAGGAGACCTTAGTGCCCTACTTTGACCATTACAGCAGTTGTAACAAAGAAATGCTGTAACTAAATGATATTATAAACAAAGTGAACATAACAGATATTTCAAAATATTTCACTCAAACACAGAAGAATATACCTTCTTCTAATCATCTCTTGAAACTTTTTCTAAACTTGACCACAGAGTCAGATATTCAGCAAGTCTCAACAGATACAAGAATTGAAATAACTCTCTGCATTCAATCAGACAACCATGGGTTAATGCTGGATTTCAATAACAACACAAATAGCATAAAGCCTACAAACTCATGGAAACTGAAGAACTAATTATTGAATGACACATTGGTCAAAAAAGACAATTAAAAAATTAAAGACTTCCCAGATTTGTATGAAATTGAATTAAATTACATACCCAGATATGGGATAAAATAAAAATGGTATGAAGGGGCAAGTTTATAGGACATTCGTAGATTTAAAAAGAAATGGAAGGATTTCATACTAGTAACTTAACAACAAACCTGAAAACCCTAGAACAAAAGGAAAAATCACATCCAAAAGGAGTATATTATAAGAAATAATCAATCTTGAGATTAAAATTGATTAAATGGAAAAGTAAAACAATAAGCAATACATGCAATCAGTAAAAAGGAGTTGGTTCTTTGGGAAAAAAAGATTGGCCCACTCTTAACAAAATTAACTATAAGACAGAAAGAAAATATCCAAATTAATAAAATTGGAGATGAAAAGGGATATAACAACAGATACCCAAAATATACAAAGAATCACCAGGACATACTTTAAAAACAACTATATTCCATCAAATTGCAAAATCTAAACGAAATTGATCATTTTTTCCCTACATACCACTTACCAAGGTAAATAAATATCCATCAAGCAAATTAAACAGGCCTACAAGCCCCAGTGAAGTTAATTGAAGTAATTAAGAGTCTCCCAGAACCCCCAAACAAAACAAACAAACAAACAGCAACAACAACAACAACAACAAAACAACAAACAAGTCAAGGACCAGATGGTTTTAGTACAGATATGGTTCTCAAAAAATTCTTAGAGAATTTTAAAGAAGAGTTAATGCTAATATTCCTCAAATTATTCCACAAAATAGAGAAGGAACAGTGTCCAAGTCATTTTATGAGGTCACAGTTACTCTGATATATAAACCATATAACACCCCAATAAAAATAAAAGAGACAATTATAGATCATTTTCCCTTAAGAACATAGATGCAAAATATTCTCAATAAAATACTTACAAATAAATCTAAGAACACATCAAAATGAACATTTTTCATGATCAAGTAGGCTTTATCACAGAGCTAGATGTATGACTCAATACAGCAGTCCACCACGTTATCCTCTCAGATGCAGAAAAGGGTTTTGACAAAATTCAATACCCCTTCATAATAAAAGTCCCACTGAGATTAGGGATAGGAAGCATACCTCACCACAATAAAAACAGATTATATCAAGCCCATAGCCAACATAAACTTAGATGGAGAGAAACTCAAAGCAATTCCACTAAAGCCAGGAATAAGACAAGGCTGTTTACTGTCCCTACACCTATTCTATATATTACTCAAGGTCTTAGCTAGAGGAATAGACAAATGAAGAAGATCAAGAGTATACAAATTAGGAAAGAAGAAGTCAAAGTGTTGTCATTTGCAAATGATATGATAGTATACATAAGTGACCAAGAAAAGCTAAAAATTCTAGAGAAACCTTTATAATTGCTAAAACTTTCAACAAATTAGCTGGATATAACATTAAATGACAAAACTCCATAGTCCTCCTTTATACGATTGAAAATGGACTGAGAAAAAGAATCAATGAAAGTATACCTCTTACAATAGCCTCTAGTAATATTAAATATCACAGGATAACTTTAACTAACCAAGTGAAAGACTTGTATTATTAAAACCTTCAAGTCTTTGAAGAAAGAAATTGAAGAAGATATCAGAAGATGGAAAAATCTACCAAGCTCTGGGAGTAATAGTATTAACATATTAAATATGGCATTCCTACTAAAAGCAATCTACAGATTGAGGGCAATCTTTATAAAAATTCAAACATAATTTTCTCCATATATTTAAAAGGCTATTTTAGATTCATGTATAAATACACACAAAACAACAATTAACAAACAAACAAACAGGATAGCTAAAACAATTATGAATAAAAAAAAAAAAAAACTCCAGAAAGTATCATCATGTCAGATTTCAAGTTGTACTATAAAGCAATATTGATAAAATTAGCATAGTGTTGGCAGAAAATAAGAAATGTAACTCAATGGAATCTAATTCAGGGAACAGACATAAATCTGCACATGGATTGACATCTGAATTTTATGGGAAAAAAGGTCAGAAATACTGTAAGAAAGACAGTGTCTTCAGCAAATACTGCTGGTAAAACTGGAGGACTGCGTCTAATAAAAGCCAAATATATATATATATATGACACTACAGAAAACTCAATTCCAAAAGAACCAATTACCTCAGTATAAAACTAAATAAAATGAGACTAATAGAAGATAAAATGGGGAATAACACTGAACTCAGTGTCAGAGCAAAAAGTGTTTCTGAACAGAAAACTGATACTATAGGTATTAAGTTTAACAATTACTAGATATTACTTTAAAAACGAACTTTTGTAAGGGAAAGGACATGATCATTAGGTTATAATGGAAGCCTTCAGAATGGGAAAAGGTGTTACCAACTCCATATCTGATAGATGGCAAGGATGTAGAGTAAGAAGAACACTCCTCCATTCCCGATGGAACTGCACACTTACACAAACACAACACATATTAGTGTGATGTTTCCTTTGGAAGCAGAAAATCATTCTATCTCAAGATCTAGGTATATCACTCTTGGGCATATTCCCAAAGGAAGATTCATCCTACCACAAAGACCATATTCATCGCTGCTCTATTTATAATAGCCAGAAATTAGAAGCTACCTAGATATCCCTAAATAGGAGAATAGATAAAGAAAATGTGGTGTTATCTATAAATGTAATATTAAATAGTCATTAAAAATAAAATAAATGAAATTTGCTGGTAAATGATTAAAACTAGAAAACAAACAAGCAGCTTGAGTTTTATATGTGAATATTAACTCTTTATTCAATGATAATAAGTTACAATCTCTAGAACTACAGAAGTTTGGTAAAGCAACAGAAGGACAGATAGAGTCTATTTAGAAAATGGAAGTAGAATATTATAGACAATTGCTGATGAACAAGAGGCTTGAATTCAATGAATAAGTTGGTATGGGGAGGGAAGAGCGTTTAGGGAGGGAATATGAAGCAAGATAACTAAAAATTAAAGCCCATTTGGTAAGTAGTTTTGAAGTCTAATACAGTGTGTTTATATATGAAACCTAACTGGAATTGCCAAATAATGCTGGAGACTAATGACCAACTGACAATCTTTTGTCACCAAATGTAGCTTCTAGTATCAGGGTTGGCTTACTTTTCACTGAACTGTTGTCCATGGGAATCCCCAAACAAACCAAGCTGTGCCCAAGACTGTAGATTGCTCTCCACAAACTGACTGGTTGCAAGGCTCTATTGCTAAAGACAATGCCTACATAACTCATTAGACATGGAAACATTGAGATTATGCATACACATTGCCTTTACTTCTATGCCTTGTATCTTTGGCACAAGAAGATACTCTGAATACTACTGAAAAAGAGAGATAAACACCAACAGAGCCACAAACATTTTATGTTCTGACTGTAAGATATATTAGGGCAATAGTGGTATGAAATATGTAGGTGTTACCAACCAATATCTGATTTGATTTAAGGTCTACTCCATAAAAAGAAATCCACCTTTGACACTGCTGGAGTGATGAAGAATCTGAGACTATATAGCCCAGTGATGTAGAGGGCAACCAAATAGTACATTTCTATGAAAAGAACATAGTGATACAAGATGTCTGCTGATATTCTGTAATACTTATGAATCAGTGTCTTACTCCACTATAAATGGATGTCTCTATCAGATCCCTTCCATCAGAGTTCAGTGAGCACTTTGGAAAAGTAGGTGAAAAGAGTATATGAGTCAGAGGGGAAGGGAGATGCCAAAAAAGCAAGACCCTCTGAATCAACATGGTGAAAGATCATATGAACTCACAGAGATGAGGCAGCACGCTGAGGCCTTCAGTTATCCGGAGCAGATCCTTTGCATGTGTATGGTGACTTCTAGTTTAGTGGTTTTATGGGGTTGTTGAATGTAAAAACTAGGCTCTGATTCTTGTGCCTTTTCTTGGTCTGTTTTCTGTTTTTATTTTGTTTTATTGTTACTTCTTAAAGCCTGTTTGTTTTCTAAGGAGAAACAGGAATGGAGTGCATCTGGGTGGAAGATGATGTGGGAAGGACCTGGAAAGAGTAGGAGCGTAATCCATATTTAGGGGACAAAACTCTATTTTCATAAAGAGCTTTTAAAAAAGGTATGAGTTTATTAATTCATTATTTACTATTTAAATATTATATTTTAGTTCAGAAAACAAGTCATGTGCATGACTTCATGTACTCTCATTTAATAGATGGAGAGATTCCATCTGAGACGAGTCATCCACTGAGTGGAATCCTTCCCTAAGAGTTAAAGATCTGAAGTCAATCCAGGTATTATAGGTGATTTTTCCCTTCAGATTTTATTGTAAGGAAATGTCAAATGTTTACAGATTGCTGAGATACATAACAACATAAGAGAAATGAAACAGAGAACAGAGAGCTAAAAGGATTGAGATGGCTGTGTGTCAAGCACTTAAGGAAATTGTCTCTAACGTGATACAATCTAGAGATAGAAACTTTTAGGTTAATTTTATAGACCTAAAATGTGAAGATTAATGTAATTCCTTATACTTTATATATACAGTAAGTTATCTCTTTTATGAACCTTAATAATCTCCACTTCCTTACCTGTAGACTCTTATTTTTCCTTGCCACACTGCATTGGGCTATGTCTTGTGAGAATAACAGAAAATGGAATTTGTGAGGCTAGGATATGAGGTCCTGTGGCTTCCTCCTCACTCTCAGATCTGTCGAAAGAATCCTGTTATCTTCGCAGTGTGTGCAGTCAGGCAGTCTCATAAAGAGTACAAAGTACACAGTGAAAAGTCTGACCAACAGCCTTATATTGGCAAACTTGAATATGCTTCTTTTCAAATGGTGATTCCATCCAGCCTTCCAGTAACTGCATCTCTAGTTACCTGATGGTAATCATAGGCACAGTGTACGAGCTGATCCCTTCCAAAATGCCCCTCCTACACATTCCCAGAGTTTTAAAGGCCTTTTAATTTAGTTGTTATTTATATATGGTAGGCAGGTGTTTTAACACTAAGTTCAATACCCAACCCTATTAGTACTTTAAGCCATTGTGGTCTGTAACTATTTGCTATACATTAATAGGCAAATAGTAGTCTAAGACACTATAGTAAGCAGTGAAGCCAATATTGAAAGCAACACCTCAAAGTTTGTATCCTATACTGCTTAAATATTTATTTGTGTAATAACTAACATAAAATACAAATTTAAATTTACAGGTATTTATCAAAGTAAGGGAGGTATTACTCAGAAGCCAATCCATAATATTTCAGATTTATCACAGATAAAATCTTAAGAAATAGGAATATGATCTTCATGGCTGCTGCTTTCTATCTTAACCTTTGTTTACAACCTTGTAATTCATTTTATAGAAATATGCTATGACTACTAGGTCTATCTATCTTCACACAAATGGGATTTCTTGAGCCTAGAGTCTGCCTATTATTTCTGTGTCTCTGTCTAATTTGTCTCCTCAACCCTCCACACAAACTCTTTCTCTTTGTTGTGTGTGATGTTCCATTATTGTTTGTCTATTTATCTGTTGCTACTTTCATTCTCTAGGTCAAACACACTCTTGTCTTTTTATTTCAAATACAAGATCAAATAAATATTTCTAATTATATTATAGTCAAGTAAATATTACTTCTTGCCATGAAAAAATATACATCTTTGGTATGATTAATTATGTCCCTGAGAACTGAAATGTTAAAGGGTTGTTACCAAGTTACAATATTGGAAACTGATATAGGCCTTTAAGAGCTAGGTCCTTTATGGGAGATACCTGGATAATCAGGAACATGGTCTTAAACAGATTATAGGAATCCAGTCTCTGCTCTGGTTTGGGATGTGAACAATTGTAAATGTACATGCTTTGGCATGATATGCTCCCATCTGAGGGCATCACCAGAAGTCTACTCACAAGGAAACACAATCCTAGCTAGTCTTTGGAGTTTTAAATTTATATGAAATGAGTAATTTTATTCTCTTAACTCTGTGAGGTAATAGAAAGTTAGCCAAGAGCATTTCTGTATAATTTTTGTACAATTCAGAGATGACTTGGACATAACAGACAAGAGTTAATAATCTTTTGTTAATTAACATGTGTAATTAATATATTTGGTACTTATTTCATAACATTTTAAAAAAATATTTCTCATTTATTTATTTATTTTACACTCCAGATTTTACCTCTCCCCCGTCCACCCTCCGACTGTTCCACATCCCATCCCATACCTCCTCCCCAGCCCTCTGTCTCCATAAGGAAGTCCCCACCCTCCATCCCACCTGATCTCTAAACTTCCTGAGGTCTCCAGGCTCTTGAGGGTTAGGTGCAAATGTTATCCCCTTTCCCAGTTCCCTCCCGAACCCCCCTATCCCATATCCCTTCCCCCTGCATCTATGAGGGTGTTCCCCCACCCACTCTTGCCTCCCCGCCCTCGAATTCCCCTACACTGGGGTATCCATCTAGCCTTCACAGGACCAAGATCCTCTCCTCCCATTGATGACTGACAAAGCCAGCCTCAGCTGTGTGGCTAGAGCCATGTGTTGTCCCTCCATGTGTACTCTTTGGTTGGTGGTTTAGTCCCTAGGACCTCTGGGGGGTGATCTGGTTGGTTGATATTGTTGTTCTTCCTATGGGGTTGCAAACCCCTTCAGCTCCTTCAGTCCTTTCTCTAACTCCTCCACTGGGGATCCCATGCTCAGTCCAATGGTTGGCTGCGAGCATCTGCCTCTGTATTTGTATGGCTCTGGCAGAGCCTCTCAGGAGACAGCTATATCAGGTTCCTATCAGCAAGAACTTATTGGCATCCATAATAGTGTCTGGGTTTTGTAAGTGTATATGGAATAATTCTCCATGTAGGGCAGTCTCTGGATGGCCTTTCCTTCAGTCTCTGCTCTATACTTTGTCTCCCTATTTGCTCCCATGAATATTTTGTTCTCCTTTCTAAGAAGGACAGAAGCACCTACTCTTTGGTCTTCCATCTTCTTGAGCTTCATGTGGTCTGTTAATTTTATCTTGGGTATTCCAAGCTTTTGGGCTAATATCCAGTGAGTGCATACCATGTGTGTTCTTTTATTATTGGGTTATCTCAATCAGGATAATATATTCTAGTTCCATCCATTTGCCTAAGAATTTCATGAAGTCATCATTTAAAATAACTGAGTAGTATTCTAATGTGTAAATGTACCAATGTACACATTTTGGGCAGAAGTTTTTGTGCATGGTGTTCCCCTCTCTTCACTGGAAATGAATACAGCCTGGTTACAGGAAACCCACTTCAGTCTCTATATCCACTGCTGCTAGGAGTCTCAGCTAGGGTCACCCCTTAGACTCCTGGGATCCTCCCATATCCCAGGTCTCTGGCTAGTCCTAGAGATGCCCTCTCCCCACACACAGATTTTTGTTCTCTCTTCTAGCAATCTCTAACCCCCATCTCCTCCTTACTCCCTCTCCCATCTATTTCCCTCCCTCTATCTACCTCTGATGCTGATTATAATATTTTCCCTTCTGAGTGAGATTCACACTTCCTTCGTTGGGTTCCCCTTATTACCCATTTTCTTTTGGTCTGTGGATTATAGCATGGTTATCCTGTACTTTATGGCTAGTATCCACCTTAAGTGAACACATACCATGCTTATCTTTCTGGGCCTGGGCTACCTCACTCAGGATGATATCTTCTAGCTCCATTATTTTGCCTGAAATTTTCATGATGTCTTTGTTTTCAATAGCTTGAACAAGTTGAAAGTGTCAAGGACACCACAAGGAGATCTACAGAGTCAACTAACCTGGGCCCATTGTGGGGTCGTGGCTCACAGAGACTGAGTTACTAACAAAAGAGCAAGTAAGAGCTGGACCTAGGACCTCTACTCATTTGGAGCAGATATGCAGCTTGGTCTTCATGTAGATCCCCTTGGAGGCAGGGATCTCTCTGACTTTGTTGCCTGCCATTGGATCTCCTTCCCCTAACTAACTGATCCACCTGATAGGGCCTCATTAGGAGAGGATGAGCTTAGTTCTCCTGCCACTGAATGCTCCAGGGAAAGATGGTGCACAATGGGGGTTCCCCTTTCTCCTCTAGTTCAGACCACTAACCAAAGAATACACATCTATTGACCCATGATTTGGATACATATGAAGCAGAAGAATCACCTCGATGGCCACCAGGGAGAAAGGAGAGGACTTTGGGCCTGAGGGTGCTAGTGGCCCCAGTAAAAGGGAATGTCAAGGTGGGAATATGGGAATGGGTGGGCGGGTAGGTGGGAGGAGGAATTCCCTCACAGAGGCGGGGAGGGGGAGGGGACACGGGGTTTCCAAAGAAAAGGGGAATCATCGGAA
>JAPYYD010000032.1:0-38336 GCA_028551405.1 Uromys caudimaculatus | reverse complement strand
TTCATATGTATCCAAATCATGGGTCAATAGATGTGTATTCTTTGGTTAGTGGTCTGAACTAGAGGAGAAAGGGGAACCCCCATTGTGCACCATCTTTCCCTGGAGCATTCAGTGGCAGGAGAACTAAGCTCATCCTCTCCTAATGAGGCCCTATCAGGTGGATCAGTTAGTTAGGGGAAGGAGATCCAATGGCAGGCAACAAAGTCAGAGAGATCCCTGCCTCCAAGGGGATCTACATGAAGACCAAGCTGCATATCTGCTCCAAATGAGTAGAGGTCCTAGGTCCAGCTCTTACTTGCTCTTTTGTTAGTAACTCAGTCTCTGTGAGCCACGACCCCACAATGGGCCCAGGTTAGTTGACTCTGTAGATCTCCTTGTGGTGTCCTTGACACTTTCAACTTGTTCAAGCTATTGAAAACAAAGACATCATGAAAATTTCAGGCAAAATAATGGAGCTAGAAGATATCATCCTGAGTGAGGTAGCCCAGGCCCAGAAAGATAAGCATGGTATGTGTTCACTTAAGGTGGATACTAGCCATAAAGTACAGGATAACCATGCTATAATCCACAGACCAAAAGAAAATGGGTAATAAGGGGAACCCAACGAAGGAAGTGTGAATCTCACTCAGAAGGGAAAATATTATAATCAGCATCAGAGGTAGATAGAGGGAGGGAAATAGATGGGAGAGGGAGTAAGGAGGAGATGGGGGTTAGAGATTGCTAGAAGAGAGAACAAAAATCTGTGTGTGGGGAGAGGGCATCTCTAGGACTAGCCAGAGACCTGGGATATGGGAGGATCCCAGGAGTCTAAGGGGTGACCCTAGCTGAGACTCCTAGCAGCAGTGGATATAGAGACTGAAGTGGGTTTCCTGTAACCAGGCTGTATTCATTTCCAGTGAAGAGAGGGGAACACCATGCACAAAAACTTCTGCCCAAAATGTGTACATTGGTACATTTACACATTAGAATACTACTCAGTTATTTTAAATGATGACTTCATGAAATTCTTAGGCAAATGGATGGAACTAGAATATATTATCCTGATTGAGATAACCCAATAATAAAAGAACACACATGGTATGCACTCACTGGATATTAGCCCAAAAGCTTGGAATACCCAAGATAAAATTAACAGACCACATGAAGCTCAAGAAGATGGAAGACCAAAGAGTAGGTGCTTCTGTCCTTCTTAGAAAGGAGAACAAAATATTCATGGGAGCAAATAGGGAGACAAAGTATAGAGCAGAGACTGAAGGAAAGGCCATCCAGAGACTGCCCTACATGGAGAATTATTCCATATACACTTACAAAACCCAGACACTATTATGGATGCCAATAAGTTCTTGCTGATAGGAACCTGATATAGCTGTCTCCTGAGAGGCTCTGCCAGAGCCATACAAATACAGAGGCAGATGCTCGCAGCCAACCATTGGACTGAGCATGGGATCCCCAGTGGAGGAGTTAGAGAAAGGACTGAAGGAGCTGAAGGGGTTTGCAACCCCATAGGAAGAACAACAATATCAACCAACCAGATCACCCCCCAGAGGTCCTAGGGACTAAACCACCAACCAAAGAGTACACATGGAGGGACAACACATGGCTCTAGCCACACAGCTGAGGCTGGCTTTGTCAGTCATCAATGGGAGGAGAGGATCTTGGTCCTGTGAAGGCTAGATGGATACCCCAGTGTAGGGGAATTCGAGGGCGGGGAGGCAAGAGTGGGTGGGGGAACACCCTCATAGATGCAGGGGGAAGGGATATGGGATAGGGGGGTTCGGGAGGGAACTGGGAAAGGGGATAACATTTGCACCTAACCCTCAAGAGCCTGGAGACCTCAGGAAGTTTAGAGATCAGGTGGGATGGAGGGTGGGGACTTCCTTATGGAGACAGAGGGCTGGGGAGGAGGTATGGGATGGGATGTGGAACAGTCGGAGGGTGGACGGGGGAGAGGTAAAATCTGGAGTGTAAAATAAATAAATAAATGAGAAATATTTTTTTAAAATGTTATGAAATAAGTACCAAATATATTAATTACACATGTTAATTAACAAAAGATTATTAACTCTTGTCTGTTATGTCCAAGTCATCTCTGAATTGTACAAAAATTATACAGAAATGCTCTTGGCTAACTTTCTATTACCTCACAGAGTTAAGAGAATAAAATTACTCATTTCATATAAATTTAAAACTCCAAAGACTAGCTAGGATTGTGTTTCCTTGTGAGTAGACTTCTGGTGATGCCCTCAGATGGGAGCATATCATGCCAAAGCATGTACATTTACAATTGTTCACATCCCAAACCAGAGCAGAGACTGGATTCCTATAATCTGTTTAAGACCATGTTCCTGATTATCCAGGTATCTCCCATAAAGGACCTAGCTCTTAAAGGCCTATATCAGTTTCCAATATTGTAACTTGGTAACAACCCTTTAACATTTCAGTTCTCAGGGACATAATTAATCATACCAAAGATGTATATTTTTTCATGGCAAGAAGTAATATTTACTTGACTATAATATAATTAGAAATATTTATTTGATCTTGTATTTGAAATAAAAAGACAAGAGTGTGTTTGACCTAGAGAATGAAAGTAGCAACAGATAAATAGACAAACAATAATGGAACATCACACACAACAAAGAGAAAGAGTTTGTGTGGAGGGTTGAGGAGACAAATTAGACAGAGACACAGAAATAATAGGCAGACTCTAGGCTCAAGAAATCCCATTTGTGTGAAGATAGATAGACCTAGTAGTCATAGCATATTTCTATAAAATGAATTACAAGGTTGTAAACAAAGGTTAAGATAGAAAGCAGCAGCCATGAAGATCATATTCCTATTTCTTAAGATTTTATCTGTGATAAATCTGAAATATTATGGATTGGCTTCTGAGTAATACCTCCCTTACTTTGATAAATACCTGTAAATTTAAATTTGTATTTTATGTTAGTTATTACACAAATAAATATTTAAGCAGTATAGGATACAAACTTTGAGGTGTTGCTTTCAATATTGGCTTCACTGCTTACTATAGTGTCTTAGACTACTATTTGCCTATTAATGTATAGCAAATAGTTACAGACCACAATGGCTTAAAGTACTAATAGGGTTGGGTATTGAACTTAGTGTTAAAACACCTGCCTACCATATATAAATAACAACTAAATTAAAAGGCCTTTAAAACTCTGGGAATGTGTAGGAGGGGCATTTTGGAAGGGATCAGCTCGTACACTGTGCCTATGATTACCATCAGGTAACTAGAGATGCAGTTACTGGAAGGCTGGATGGAATCACCATTTGAAAAGAAGCATATTCAAGTTTGCCAATATAAGGCTGTTGGTCAGACTTTTCACTGTGTACTTTGTACTCTTTATGAGACTGCCTGACTGCACACACTGCGAAGATAACAGGATTCTTTCGACAGATCTGAGAGTGAGGAGGAAGCCACAGGACCTCATATCCTAGCCTCACAAATTCCATTTTCTGTTATTCTCACAAGACATAGCCCAATGCAGTGTGGCAAGGAAAAATAAGAGTCTACAGGTAAGGAAGTGGAGATTATTAAGGTTCATAAAAGAGATAACTTACTGTATATATAAAGTATAAGGAATTACATTAATCTTCACATTTTAGGTCTATAAAATTAACCTAAAAGTTTCTATCTCTAGATTGTATCACGTTAGAGACAATTTCCTTAAGTGCTTGACACACAGCCATCTCAATCCTTTTAGCTCTCTGTTCTCTGTTTCATTTCTCTTATGTTGTTATGTATCTCAGCAATCTGTAAACATTTGACATTTCCTTACAATAAAATCTGAAGGGAAAAATCACCTATAATACCTGGATTGACTTCAGATCTTTAACTCTTAGGGAAGGATTCCACTCAGTGGATGACTCGTCTCAGATGGAATCTCTCCATCTATTAAATGAGAGTACATGAAGTCATGCACATGACTTGTTTTCTGAACTAAAATATAATATTTAAATAGTAAATAATGAATTAATAAACTCATACCTTTTTTAAAAGCTCTTTATGAAAATAGAGTTTTGTCCCCTAAATATGGATTACGCTCCTACTCTTTCCAGGTCCTTCCCACATCATCTTCCACCCAGATGCACTCCATTCCTGTTTCTCCTTAGAAAACAAACAGGCTTTAAGAAGTAACAATAAAACAAAATAAAAACAGAAAACAGACCAAGAAAAGGCACAAGAATCAGAGCCTAGTTTTTACATTCAACAACCCCATAAAACCACTAAACTAGAAGTCACCATACACATGCAAAGGATCTGCTCCGGATAACTGAAGGCCTCAGCGTGCTGCCTCATCTCTGTGAGTTCATATGATCTTTCACCATGTTGATTCAGAGGGTCTTGCTTTTTTGGCATCTCCCTTCCCCTCTGACTCATATACTCTTTTCACCTACTTTTCCAAAGTGCTCACTGAACTCTGATGGAAGGGATCTGATAGAGACATCCATTTATAGTGGAGTAAGACACTGATTCATAAGTATTACAGAATATCAGCAGACATCTTGTATCACTATGTTCTTTTCATAGAAATGTACTATTTGGTTGCCCTCTACATCACTGGGCTATATAGTCTCAGATTCTTCATCACTCCAGCAGTGTCAAAGGTGGATTTCTTTTTATGGAGTAGACCTTAAATCAAATCAGATATTGGTTGGTAACACCTACATATTTCATACCACTATTGCCCTAATATATCTTACAGTCAGAACATAAAATGTTTGTGGCTCTGTTGGTGTTTATCTCTCTTTTTCAGTAGTATTCAGAGTATCTTCTTGTGCCAAAGATACAAGGCATAGAAGTAAAGGCAATGTGTATGCATAATCTCAATGTTTCCATGTCTAATGAGTTATGTAGGCATTGTCTTTAGCAATAGAGCCTTGCAACCAGTCAGTTTGTGGAGAGCAATCTACAGTCTTGGGCACAGCTTGGTTTGTTTGGGGATTCCCATGGACAACAGTTCAGTGAAAAGTAAGCCAACCCTGATACTAGAAGCTACATTTGGTGACAAAAGATTGTCAGTTGGTCATTAGTCTCCAGCATTATTTGGCAATTCCAGTTAGGTTTCATATATAAACACACTGTATTAGACTTCAAAACTACTTACCAAATGGGCTTTAATTTTTAGTTATCTTGCTTCATATTCCCTCCCTAAACGCTCTTCCCTCCCCATACCAACTTATTCATTGAATTCAAGCCTCTTGTTCATCAGCAATTGTCTATAATATTCTACTTCCATTTTCTAAATAGACTCTATCTGTCCTTCTGTTGCTTTACCAAACTTCTGTAGTTCTAGAGATTGTAACTTATTATCATTGAATAAAGAGTTAATATTCACATATAAAACTCAAGCTGCTTGTTTGTTTTCTAGTTTTAATCATTTACCAGCAAATTTCATTTATTTTATTTTTAATGACTATTTAATATTACATTTATAGATAACACCACATTTTCTTTATCTATTCTCCTATTTAGGGATATCTAGGTAGCTTCTAATTTCTGGCTATTATAAATAGAGCAGCGATGAATATGGTCTTTGTGGTAGGATGAATCTTCCTTTGGGAATATGCCCAAGAGTGATATACCTAGATCTTGAGATAGAATGATTTTCTGCTTCCAAAGGAAACATCACACTAATATGTGTTGTGTTTGTGTAAGTGTGCAGTTCCATCGGGAATGGAGGAGTGTTCTTCTTACTCTACATCCTTGCCATCTATCAGATATGGAGTTGGTAACACCTTTTCCCATTCTGAAGGCTTCCATTATAACCTAATGATCATGTCCTTTCCCTTACAAAAGTTCGTTTTTAAAGTAATATCTAGTAATTGTTAAACTTAATACCTATAGTATCAGTTTTCTGTTCAGAAACACTTTTTGCTCTGACACTGAGTTCAGTGTTATTCCCCATTTTATCTTCTATTAGTCTCATTTTATTTAGTTTTATACTGAGGTAATTGGTTCTTTTGGAATTGAGTTTTCTGTAGTGTCATATATATATATATATTTGGCTTTTATTAGACGCAGTCCTCCAGTTTTACCAGCAGTATTTGCTGAAGACACTGTCTTTCTTACAGTATTTCTGACCTTTTTTCCCATAAAATTCAGATGTCAATCCATGTGCAGATTTATGTCTGTTCCCTGAATTAGATTCCATTGAGTTACATTTCTTATTTTCTGCCAACACTATGCTAATTTTATCAATATTGCTTTATAGTACAACTTGAAATCTGACATGATGATACTTTCTGGAGTTTTTTTTTTTTTTTATTCATAATTGTTTTAGCTATCCTGTTTGTTTGTTTGTTAATTGTTGTTTTGTGTGTATTTATACATGAATCTAAAATAGCCTTTTAAATATATGGAGAAAATTATGTTTGAATTTTTATAAAGATTGCCCTCAATCTGTAGATTGCTTTTAGTAGGAATGCCATATTTAATATGTTAATACTATTACTCCCAGAGCTTGGTAGATTTTTCCATCTTCTGATATCTTCTTCAATTTCTTTCTTCAAAGACTTGAAGGTTTTAATAATACAAGTCTTTCACTTGGTTAGTTAAAGTTATCCTGTGATATTTAATATTACTAGAGGCTATTGTAAGAGGTATACTTTCATTGATTCTTTTTCTCAGTCCATTTTCAATCGTATAAAGGAGGACTATGGAGTTTTGTCATTTAATGTTATATCCAGCTAATTTGTTGAAAGTTTTAGCAATTATAAAGGTTTCTCTAGAATTTTTAGCTTTTCTTGGTCACTTATGTATACTATCATATCATTTGCAAATGACAACACTTTGACTTCTTCTTTCCTAATTTGTATACTCTTGATCTTCTTCATTTGTCTATTCCTCTAGCTAAGACCTTGAGTAATATATAGAATAGGTGTAGGGACAGTAAACAGCCTTGTCTTATTCCTGGCTTTAGTGGAATTGCTTTGAGTTTCTCTCCATCTAAGTTTATGTTGGCTATGGGCTTGATATAATCTGTTTTTATTGTGGTGAGGTATGCTTCCTATCCCTAATCTCAGTGGGACTTTTATTATGAAGGGGTATTGAATTTTGTCAAAACCCTTTTCTGCATCTGAGAGGATAACGTGGTGGACTGCTGTATTGAGTCATACATCTAGCTCTGTGATAAAGCCTACTTGATCATGAAAAATGTTCATTTTGATGTGTTCTTAGATTTATTTGTAAGTATTTTATTGAGAATATTTTGCATCTATGTTCTTAAGGGAAAATGATCTATAATTGTCTCTTTTATTTTTATTGGGGTGTTATATGGTTTATATATCAGAGTAACTGTGACCTCATAAAATGACTTGGACACTGTTCCTTCTCTATTTTGTGGAATAATTTGAGGAATATTAGCATTAACTCTTCTTTAAAATTCTCTAAGAATTTTTTGAGAACCATATCTGTACTAAAACCATCTGGTCCTTGACTTGTTTGTTGTTTTGTTGTTGTTGTTGTTGTTGCTGTTTGTTTGTTTGTTTTGTTTGGGGGTTCTGGGAGACTCTTAATTACTTCAATTAACTTCACTGGGGCTTGTAGGCCTGTTTAATTTGCTTGATGGATATTTATTTACCTTGGTAAGTGGTATGTAGGGAAAAAATGATCAATTTCGTTTAGATTTTGCAATTTGATGGAATATAGTTGTTTTTAAAGTATGTCCTGGTGATTCTTTGTATATTTTGGGTATCTGTTGTTATATCCCTTTTCATCTCCAATTTTATTAATTTGGATATTTTCTTTCTGTCTTATAGTTAATTTTGTTAAGAGTGGGCCAATCTTTTTTTCCCAAAGAACCAACTCCTTTTTACTGATTGCATGTATTGCTTATTGTTTTACTTTTCCATTTAATCAATTTTAATCTCAAGATTGATTATTTCTTATAATATACTCCTTTTGGATGTGATTTTTCCTTTTGTTCTAGGGTTTTCAGGTTTGTTGTTAAGTTACTAGTATGAAATCCTTCCATTTCTTTTTAAATCTACGAATGTCCTATAAACTTGCCCCTTCATACCATTTTTATTTTATCCCATATCTGGGTATGTAATTTAATTCAATTTCATACAAATCTGGGAAGTCTTTAATTTTTTAATTGTCTTTTTTGACCAATGTGTCATTCAATAATTAGTTCTTCAGTTTCCATGAGTTTGTAGGCTTTATGCTATTTGTGTTGTTATTGAAATCCAGCATTAACCCATGGTTGTCTGATTGAATGCAGAGAGTTATTTCAATTCTTGTATCTGTTGAGACTTGCTGAATATCTGACTCTGTGGTCAAGTTTAGAAAAAGTTTCAAGAGATGATTAGAAGAAGGTATATTCTTCTGTGTTTGAGTGAAATATTTTGAAATATCTGTTATGTTCACTTTGTTTATAATATCATTTAGTTACAGCATTTCTTTGTTACAACTGCTGTAATGGTCAAAGTAGGGCACTAAGGTCTCCTACTGTCAGGATATGCAGGTCAATATGTGATATAAGCTATAATAGTATTTCTTTTATGAGAATAGGAGCACTTATGCTTGATGGCTGGATGTTAAGAAACTACTGTTGGTGGATTTTTTCTTTGGTGAGTATGTAATGTCCTTCCCTATGTCTTCTGAATAGTTTCCATTTGAAGTGTATTTTGTCAGATATTAACGTGGTTACACTAGCTTACTTTTTAGATCCATTTGCTTGGAAAATAATTTCCAATTATTTCCCTGAGGTGATGTATATCCTTGATGGTAAAGTGTATTTCCTGGATTTAGGAGAAGGATGCATTCAAATTCTTTCTCATAGCCTGGATTTTAAATTGGGGAAGTGAGACTATTGATGTGGAGAGATATCGATGACCAATGCCTGGTATTTTGTTGTGGTTATTGGTGGTGGTGATAGTGGTAGATTTGTAAATAGGTGTTGTTTAAATTGGGTTTTTATTACAGAATGTCCTATAATCTCCATTTACTGTGACTGAATGATTGCAAGTTTTGATGCCAATGATAGTCTACTCTGTGCTCTTTTGGACTCCATAGAACATCATCCCAGGCCTGTCTGGTTTTTAGAGTCACCAATGAAAAGTTAAGTGTCATTTTAATAGGCCTGCTTTTATATGTCACTTGGTCCTTTTACATTGCCATTTTTAATGTTCTTTTTTGTTCTGCATGTTTAGTGATTTGATTATTATGTACCAAGGAGATTTTCTTCACTGATAAAGTATATTTGCTGTTCTATATACTCCCTGTACCTTGATAGGCATGTATTTCTTTAGGTTAGGAAAATTTTCTTCTATGATTTTTAAAAATTATTTTTTGTGAATTAGACCTGAGTTTCTTCTCTTTTCTTTATTTCAGTTATTCTTAAAGTTGGTCTTTTATTTCCTTGATGTTTTGTGCAATGAAGTTTTTGTTTCTTTTTTTCATATTTAATATTTTATTTCTTATATGGTGTCTCTAATACTTAAGATTCTCTTTTCCATTTCTTGTGCTGTGCAGGCAAAGATTTTCTCTGATATTCCTATTTTAGTTTCTAAAATTTCTATTTTCATATTTGCTTAGTATTTTTTTGGTTATAGTTCTACTCGCAGGTCTTTCCATCTTTTTGTGTGTGTGTGTGTTTTGATAGATTTCTTTAAGCGTTTTGTTCTTTTTGTCTTTAAGCTCCAGCATCATATTCATAAAGGAATATGATCCAGCCAGGGAAGCAGGCAAGTATAAGTTCTTTGTATAGGAATTTTAACCCAGCAACAAGGCTGTTCTGGCAAGGGATCACAGCCAAAGATCTAGTTCTGTGTGATTCAGCTGAAATGCAGACAGGGAACACACCTTTAATTCCTCTGGCTGGAATACAGACATGCTGTTAGGACACAAGGTACTATTGTGGTAAAAATTAATTTATAGAGGGAAGCAGCCATGTTTGAAAGTGATGTCTAATTGTGGGGCAGACAAAGTGATGAACCAGAGAAAGATATGACAGAAAGAGGCAGAGATAGAATACAGCCATCTCTCACTGTACAGAAAAGGGAAGCTATTTAAGGGAGAGAAAGAGTCAGTTGGGAGTCAGTGCAGTCCAGTGGAGTTG
Organism: Uromys caudimaculatus; assembly: GCA_028551405.1. Lineage (NCBI taxonomy): Eukaryota > Metazoa > Chordata > Mammalia > Rodentia > Muridae > Uromys > Uromys caudimaculatus. The sequence goes on along the minus strand of JAPYYD010000032.1, from coordinate 28,245 downwards.
CTCCTTCCTGTGTTCTTGCAGTTCAGTGCAGGTCAGCAGAGACAGTTGAAACCAGAAAAGAAAGAGATCAAACAAGATCAGGAATGTTCAGGGGGTTATGATCTTAGAAGAATTCAAATTGATCTATTCCTACTTCCCTGTACAAAGCTCAAGTCCAAGTGTATCAAGGACCTCCACATAAAACCAGATACACTGAATCTAGTAGATGAGAAAGAGGGGAAAAGTCTTGAACACATGGGCACAGAGGAAAAGTTCCTGAACAGAACACCAATGGCTTATGCTCTAAGATCAAGAATCCAGAAATGGGACCCAATAAAATTACAAAGCTTCTGTAAGGCAAAGGACACTGTCAATAGGACAAAACAGCAACCACCAGATTGGGAAAAGATCTTTACCAATCCTACATCTGATAGAGGACTAATATCCAATATATACAAAGAACTCAAGAAGATAGATTCCAAAAAACCAAATAACCCTATTAAAAAATGGGGAAGAGACTTAAACAGAGAATTCTCAACTGAGGAAACTCGAAGGGCTGAGAAGTACTTAAAGAAATGTTCAACATCCTTAGTCATCAGTGAAATGCAAATCAAAACAACTCTGAGATTCCACCTCACACCAGCCAGATCAAAAACTCAGGTGACAGCAGATGCTGGCAAGGATGTGGAGAAAGAGGAACACTCCTCCACTGATGGTGGGATTGCAAGCTGGAACAACCACTCTGGAAATCAGTTTGGCAGACCCTCAGAAAAATGGACATAATACTATCTGAGGACCCAGCTACACCACTCCTGGGCATATATCTAGAAGATTCTCCAACATTTAATAAAGATGCATGCTCCACTATGTTCACAGCAGCCATATTTATAATAACCAGAAGCTGGAAACAACCCAGATGTCCCTCATCAGAGGAATGGGTACAGAAAATGTGGTCCATTTACACAATGGAATACTGTGGGGCAGTGGACTCTGACAGGCAGCCTGGTGCCTGGTCAAGCACAGGCTTAATCCAGGATAACCCAGTGGGGCTATCCCTTCAAGGAACTGGAAGGTATTTTGCCAATGCTCCTAGGATTCCCTTGGCTCCTGTCAAGTTGATACAACCCCTGCAGCCCCCTGTAGAGAAGTCTGTCACATATAAGCAGCACACCAAGCCCTCCCACATTCAGGTAAGGTATCTCTAAACTCTCAGACTAAGCCAATGGGAAATATCTGTTTTATGATCCATCCCAAACTGTATATGAGAGATCCTATCCAGAAGGAATAAGGTGTGAGAACTACTCTGCCGTCTGAGAGCTTCTATCATAAGAGCTGTAACACTGCTGCTTTGGAAGAGGTCTGCTCTACTGAAATGCCACCAGAAGCTTCCTGCACTCCTTGCCAGCTAGTCAGCCTCTTGTGGGCTCAGCCCGGGCCTGACTCAGTGCAGGGTGGCAGGTGCAGCGTCTTGGAGCAACCGAGGCGGAAACTGCAGAGACTGGAGACCGAGGTGGAGCGACTCCTGTCCCTGCTTGCATTCTCCCCTTTGCCTGAACTCTTGCATTTGGCTGAGCCAGAGATCCCTGTGGAAAGCCTTCAGCACCCAGGCCCACAGAATACTAGTCAGCTATTAAAAACAATGACTTCATGAAATTTGCAGGCAAATGGATGGAACTTGAAAATATCATCCTGAGTGAGGTAACTCAGTCAGAAAAGAATAAACACGGTATGTACTCACTGATAAGTGCATGTTAGCCCAAAAGTATGGAATACCCAAGATTCAATTCACAGACCATCTGAAGCCTAAGAAGAAGGAAGACCAAAATGCAGATGCTTCAGTGTTTCTTAGAAGGGTGAACAAAATATTCACAGGGGGAAATATTGAGACAAAGTGTGGAGCAGAGACTCAAGGAAAGGCCATCCAGAGACTGTCCCACCTGGGGACCCATCCCATATATAGCCATCAAACTTGGACATTCTTGTGGATGCTGGGAAGTGCTTGCTGCTGGAAGCATGATAAGCTGTCTCCAGAGAGGCTCAGGCAGAGCCTGACAAATACAGAGGTGGATGCTCGCAGCCAAATGTTGGACTGAGCGTGGTGTCCTGGATGGAGGAGTTGGAGAAGGGACTATAGGAGCTGAGGGGGTTTGCAGCCCCATGGAGGGAGCAACAGTGTCAACTGGCCAGACCTCCTGAAGCTCCCAGAGACTGAACCACCAACCAAAGAATACACATGGAGGGGCCCATGGTTCGGGCCACATATGTGACAGAGGAGGGCCTTGTTGGCCATAGGGGGAGGAGAGGCCCTTGGGCCTGAGTGTGTTAGATGTTAGTGTAGGAGAATGCTAAGGAGGGAAGACAGGAGTGGGTGGGGAAGCACCCTCATAGAGGCAGGGGAGTGGGAATGGAATAGGGGGTTTCCAAAGGGGAAAACATTTGAAATGTATATAAAGAAAATATCCAAAAAGAAAAAGAAAAGGAAAAAAAGAGAAAAGAAAGAGGCAGAAGGTTGTAATAAATTTCTATAGATAGTTTGAGGCACAGCAGAAACAATCCAAGAAGAAGCTGAGAGAAGCCAGATTCAATCAGTCAGCTTGGAGAAGAATTTGAGCCAGAAGAACTGAGTTGAACCTGCCAGTCAGAGCTCAGAAAGAACTAGAAAGTGTGACCTTCTTTAGCAGTAATTCTCTGGGAAGAAAATTATATCTGGTGAATAAAAGTTACTTTTGCAGTCCATGTATTTGTGCGTGCGTGCGCGTGCATGCATGTGTGTGTGCCTGCGTGCATGTTCACACGCTACTGTGTGAATGTGTGCACCTTAGCTATAGAGATATACTCAAGAACTTCTTTGGTAACATTGCTGGTCTCTTTTTGAGACATATTGTCTTTGTTGTTGATTTTTTTTAATGCTTGTGTATATACACCTGGGCCTGGGAAGATAGTAATTCTAGGTGCTAAAACCTGGTCTTGTCTTTGTTGGGTATATGTTGTGTTCCTTGCTTTCTGTTGCCTTCTTTGGTTTTGAGAAGACTTCAGTGGTAGTGTGTTGCCTGGTAGGAAATTCTACTGAGATCTTGATAGATCTGGCCACTGATAGTTCTGATTAAAATGTGTTTATAGTCATTGGAAGCTGACATTGAAGAATGGAAATGGGATGATGGTTGAGGAGTTGAATTTAATCCACATGAAGCAGAAAAGAAGGATGCTCCACCAAGATCTTCCTTTTCTCCTGGAAATGGACTTAGAGAATATGAAGAGACCACAGCAGGAAATTTCCTCTAAAGCTGGAGATGGTATTGCGATATTATATTTGGAGAAATAAAGGAAGAGATGCGGATATGCAGATGTGCTTCCTTTACTGTAATGGCCTGTGGGCACCCAGGGACCACCTGGTGCGGTTGGATGTGAGATCAAAGAGTTGGCAGAGGGAAGTCTGGTGAGAAGATCTGTGTGATCCATGGAGATGGGGCATGGGGGGGGGGGGAAGAGAGGAGGCTGATGTTGGTGACTTGCTGCAGATTTGGGGATAATTCTGGGGGACTGGCTTTGAAGGAGCTGAGGGAGGGTTGAAGATAAGCAGCTAGCCTACCTGGACTATTTTGTGTCTTTTATGGCCAACAATCTCTCCTTCTTTCTGGACTGAATGTTTTAGGAAAGAAAGCTACTATGTGAAAGATATATACTTGGCAAGGAACTATGTGTATCTACGAGGAGAAGGAAATACAAGTCCTTAATCTTTAGGCCAATGAAATGCTATTACCTACTACTAGTTCAATAATGGACCACCTTCATAGAGGCAAAGGGAGGGAGGACAGGGCATATGGCATGGGGGCGTCTTGGAGGGGTAACTGGGAAGAGAGATATCATTTGAGGTGTAAACAAATGGAATAATTAATAATAATAATAATAATAACAATAATAGTGAAATAGTAGAGAATGTTTCTCAATACTGGAATGAGACTAGTCTTATCCTAACACCAAATTGTTTTGTTATACTCTTCCTGAATAGATATTAATAAATATCTATTCACTATAAATAGGAAACCTACTACAGAACTAAGTAAGGATACCACCAAAGTCCAACTCATCAAACAAATGAATTGTATTACTTACAAGGGTATAAGTGAAGGATTATTTACATAAACAACAACAATAATCCTCAAAGACAGATAGATCACCAAAAGCCTATCTTAATATGAGGGATGTTTCATAAAATCTGGTCATGTACCTGAAGCTCACTGCACAACCTGCGGGCAGCTCAACAGGTTGAAATGTGGGTTTTCTGGGTAGCTCTGTTGGTCTGTGTGTCCGTCAGGCAGCTTAGACACGTCAAAGCTTAATTTTCTGAAAGTGTCTCTCAGCAGTCTTTATCCTTATTTGGGGAAGAATGAACCTAGTAAACCTGGCCAGTTTTAGAAACCTTCTGAAGCCACTGAGTTATTTTCTTCATGAGCTCAATGATCTCTGAAAAATGCATGTTTTGCCTCCCCATAGAACATCTCGTGTCTTAACTAACTTTCCACCAAGATGAAAGATTTTACTTCTGAGGAAATTGCAACAATACACAGATATAGGCAAAGAAGTTTCAGAAAAAGAAAATATGACTAATCCTAGCGCATATACACTATAAAACAATTGCCACAATTATTAAGGAAATGTAGTAATGCATTTAGAACAAATTATAGGACAGGTTTAAGTGATCTGCTCTTAACAAAGTATTTAAAACCCATTTCGAACTGTCATATTTACAAGTCCAAAGAGAATTTAATCTTACTGAGGCAAAAATTGTATTTGACAAAATCCCACATGCAATCCTAATTCACATGCTCAGAAATCCAAGCTAGACTGGCCCTCAAGTTGGAATGGTCAGTGCAAACGTGCCACACACAAAGATATAGTCTAGGAAAAGCTCAGCACTTTCCTCTCAGTCTGGGAGAAGGCAACAGTTTCTACTTAGATCTGTCTTATTCACCATAAATCTAAAAGCTGTGGTCAGTGAGGTAAGACATAAACATCTGAAGGGAAAAAATAAAATTGTCTCTATTTCAGATGAACGTATGGCTTCTGTATTTTGTCACTCTCTTGAATATATCAAGGCCAATATCCTGAGTATGATATTGTGCTAGAGTGTTTACAAGATTTATTAATGAAGGTAAATGAAACACAGACTCTCTTTGTACAATATTGTTAATTATCTGAAACAAGAGATATTTTAAATAAAAAATGTTCTTGGACTATTTTGAAATTAGAATATATTCCCATGTTGATGCCTCGTATGTATAAACATTACATTAAAATTTCAAAAGTACAAGTTTGTGTAAAATTACATAAAACATTTAAGAGTTCATTGTTGTAGGAATAGCTAGATAAATTACAGAACAACATCCATATTTTAGATTGTCAGACAGCTGTAGCCAATTTCTTTCTACACAAAGGAATGCTTGCCCAGAAAGTACTTTAATAAGAGCATAAAGAATAAAATCCATAGAAAGGTGGACTTGGAACTGCCTGAAAGGCAGAGCAGAAGACCCTGGATTTAGCCAACATTATCAGACCAGACAGACAGACAGACACACACACACACACACACAGGAAAACAAACACCTAAAACCTGAATTAATACTTAAATGGTTATTGCTATTTGTTAAGAGGAGATGGAAAATAGAAGAAAGGTCAAATTCTTTCCTCTTTTTTTGAGTTTTTGATATTTGACTCACAAAATTATATTGTTTAATAATAAAACAGTTAATGAAATAATTCTGTAATATTATAAGCCTAAGGGTTAAAATGATATGACATTATACGAAAGAGAGAAATGAAACAGCAAATGAATGGGAAAGAATATGATTATCATTATTATTAAGGTCATCTTCATTAGATGGCATTAATGAAGGTTAGTAAAGAAAAATACCTTGGTTTTATGTTCAAAAGTTATTCAGTATAATGTTTGATAGGTGAGAGAGACTAAGGCTTCTTCATGCCCTTCTCAAAGCTGGAATATGAAGAGGGATGAGTTTTGACAAGGCTTGTCATGTATACCCAAACATAGAAGCTGCTCAAATTCCCTCTAGCAGGTGAAAGAAAAGTCAGTAACACACACACACTCAGACACACACACACACAGAGAGAGAGAGAGAGAGAGAGAGAGAGAGAGAGAGAGAGAGAGAGAGAGACAGACAGACAGAGAGAGACAGAGAGAGACAGAGAAAAAGAGACAGAGACAGAGACAGAGAGAATGTGCTTGGTTAGCTGTGTGCCATCTGGTTTGCACAGTGCTGTGTACCAAACACATGCTTTCAAGCATTCTAGGCAAATGCGCCACCAACTCAGAAACATTCACCTTATGGTCAAAATTTCTGTAAATCTAAAACTTTAAGTGAAAAGATTATATGGTAATTTAAATTCTTTTGTTTTCATATAAAAAGCTATTTATTGTTTTAAATATTCACAATTAAATAATGAACATTTTAGAATCTGTTCGGATAAATGAAATATTTGAAATCTCAGAGATTCTCTTTAGAGTAGGGAAATTATTTCAGCTTCTTGGAACAGTGCTTCCCTGCTACTAGGATGAATTTCTCATGATGGAATTTGACTTTTTTCTTTTGATACTTTATTTACATTTCAAATGATTTCCCTTTCCAGGTCTCCCCTTTGGAAACCCCGTATCACATCCCCCCTCCCCCTGCGTCTATGAGGGTATTCCCCTACTCATCCACCTACTCCTATCTTCCCTCCCTGGCATTCCCCTACACTGGTGCATCTAACAACCTCAGGTACAAGGGCCTCTCCTCCCACTGATAGTCAGCAAGGCCCTCCAATCCCACATATGTAGCAAGCACCATGGGTCCCTCCATGTGTATTCTTTGGTTGGTAGTCCAGTCTGCGGGAGTACTGGAGAGGTCTGGCAAGTTGATACTGTTGCACCTTCCATGGGGCTGCAAACTCCCTCAGCTCCTTCAGTTCCTTCTCCAACTCCTCCATCTGGGATCCCACGCTCAGTCCAATGGTTGCTATGAATTCAATCTTGGGTATTCCGAACTTTTGAGCTAATATACACTTATCAGTGAAAACATACCATGTTTGTTCTTTTGTGACTGAATTACCTCACTCAGGACGATATTTTCAAGTACCATCCATTTGCCTGCGAATTTTATGAAGTCATTGTTTTTAATAGCTGAGTAGTATTCCATTGTGTAAATGTACCACATTTTCTGTATCCATTCCTCTGTTTGGGGACATTTGGGTTGTTTTCAGCTTCTGACTATTATTAATATGGCTGCTATGAACATAGTGGAGCATGTGTCCTTATTACATGTTAGAGCATCTTCTGGGTAGATACCCAGGAGTGGTATAGCTGGGTCCTCAGGTAGTATTATGTCCAATTTTCTGTGGGTCTGCCAAACTGATTTCCAGAGTAGTTGTACCAGCTTACAATCCCACAAGCAATGGAGGAGCGTTCCTCTTTCTTCACATCATTGCCAGCATCTGCAGTCATCTGAGTTTTTTACCTTAGCCATTCTGTCTTGTGTGAGGTGGAATCTCAGGGTTATCTTGATTTGCATTTCCCTAATTACTAAGGATGTTGAACATTTCTTTAGGTGATTCTCAGCCCTTTGAGTTTCCTCAGTTGAGAATTCTCTGTTTAGGTCCCTTCCCCATTTTTTAATAGGGTTATTTGGTTCTCTGGAGTCTAACTTCTTGAGTTCTTTGTATATATTGTATATTAGCCCTCTATTGGATGTAGGATTGGTAAAGATTCTTTCCCAATCTGTTGGTTGCTGTTTTGTCCTATTGACTGTGTCCTTTGCCTTACAGAAGCTTTGTAATTTTATGGGGTCCCATTTGTCGATTCTTGATCTTAGAGCATAAGCCACTGGTGTTCTGTTCAGGAACTTTTCCCCTGTGTCCATGTGTTTGAGAGGTTTCCCCCTCTTTCTCATCTATTAAATTCAGTGTATCTGGTTTTATGTGGGGGTCCTTGATCCACTTCGACTTGAGCTTTGTACAGGGATATATGAATGGATCAATTTGCATTCTTCTACATGTTGATCACGAGTTGAACCAGCACCATTTGTTGAAAATACTCTTTTTTTCACTGGATGGTTTTAGCTCCTTTGTCAAAGATCAAGTGACCGTAGGTGTATGAGTTCATTTCTGGGTCTTCAGTTCTAGTCCATTGATCTATCTGCCTGTTACTGTACCAATACCATGCAGTTTTTATCACTACTGCTCGGTAGTACTGCTTGAGATCAGGGATGCTGATTCCCCCAGAAGTTCTTTTGTTGTTGAGAATAGTTTTTGCTTTCCTGGGTTTTTTGTTATTTCAAATGAATTTGAGAATTGCTCTTTCTAAGTCTGTGAAGAATTGAGTTGGAATTTTGATGGGGATTTCATTGAATTAGATGTAACATTTTAAAGTGCAGCATAATATATAGTTATTTTCATAAATTGCATGAAGTATGTCCTACAATATATTTATCTACAATATAATTTGTTGCTATTAAAGTAAATTTTGATAGGTATTTTTAATTATGAATATGTGTGAGAATCCGTGAGTGGGAATGTGCACGTGGTTGCAAGTGCCATTAGGATTCAAAAGAGGTCAAAAGAAGCACGGGATCCCTTGGGACTGCAGTTACAGGAAGTTGTAAGCTTCAGGAAATGGGTAATAAAACTGAGCAACCGAGCTCATGTCCTAAGTAAGAGCAGTACTTGTTCTTAACCACTAAGCCATTTTTCCAAGCCCCAGTTTATGCTAAGCTGGAATATAAGAAAACATTAGAAAATTGCACTGCTTTTCAAATCGTAATGGATCCATTGCAGATTTTTGAAAATTCATTACACTTAGAAAGTTTGAAACTTTGACACTTCAAAATTACTGTGAGGCTCAATACAATCGTAGTTTCATATATAAATGAAATTCTATAAATGTAATCAATTAGAATACATATATAAATATAATTCTGTAAATGTAATTAATTAGAATACCTTGAAACAAACCTAAGAGGTAAAATAAGACACTGAAATTTAAATGGAAGAAACTGGAATATGGAAAGATTTTTCAAGGTCATAAATAGGAAAACAATAGTATGAAAATGACTTTATTGCTGAATGTATTGTATAGAAACAATGCAATCAAGTTCAAATTTCTAAGAATACTCTTCATAGATGTAAGAAAAACATGCAGAAGTTCATGTGAAATCAAATAAAGTAATAAATAAATAAATAAATAAATAAATAGGACTTCAAATATCCAAAACAATCCAGATATTAAGACATTGTTGGAAGAATTACAATAACTCATTTCAAGGTACACTACAGAATCCTAGGAAAACAAATAGCATGATACTGGCATAAATCAGACATACAGACCAAAGAAGCTCCCAACATGTTTTCATATAGTTATGTTTCCTAATTTTTGACAATTGGTTGTTTGGCAGATAAAACAGCCTATTAAACATATAGGACTTCAAAACTAGATACCCACACACAGAAGACGGAGTATACACACACACAGAGGGAGAGAGAGAGAGAGGAGAGAGAGAGAGGAAGAGAGAGAGAGAGAAAGAGAGAGAGAGAGAGAGAGAGAGAGAGAGGGAGGGATTGGGGCAAACTCCAACAAGTACCAGCCACTTAATACATGGACGCATATATTTGGTGGATAGATGGAGCAAAATTCTGACAACTTTTTTTTTTTCTTAACCCTTTTTACAACCCATAAGACAAGGTTTTCTATGTAAGAATAATATTACCTCATATCCACAAATTGCACATTTTCTATAAACAATCACCACAAAAGAAAACATAGTCTATAAAAAGAGACTAGAGTCATTACACTAAAGGAAATTATAACAGGATTAATGATTATGTATTATTCCTTTGAAACTTTTATGTAAGTAAACTTTTCTCATTTATCTTTTTCTCCTCATTGTAATCCCAAAGCAATACTTCTTTTGTCATTGATTAACAACGTTTAAGCAAGCCAAGTTTATACTAGGAAGGTTTTCTCTATGCTTGGTTGAAGACAGTCTGTATTTATTAAGGAACAGGTCATCTGTCTTATGTATTATTTTCGAAGTCTTGATCAGCTAAGTTGGCTAATCATCTGTTCTCAGGACTGTTGTTGTTGTTTGTTTGTTTGTTCTCATGATAGAATTATTTAGTCTTTATACATAACCTTCCATTTCATGGTCAACAGTGAAAACCTGCTACTACATCCTTAGATTACAAGATCAAGAAATTCAGGCCCAACCTAGAATGAGTGTTTTCTTTGATCATTAACTTGTCCCAAGACTATATTTCTTGCTACTATAGTGCTTGAAATGCATGAATGCTCACTGTAGTCCTTTTTCCAACTTATACAGCTCTTGCCATTCTGAGGAAGAGGCACATTTTAATTTTGATTCTAACTTTAAACCTTCTATCAACTACCATAACTGCCCAAATTTATTTGAATCAAGGTAACGACCTAAAAGTTAAGTCAAATCAGGAATTTTTAAAAAAATCATTAATTAATCTAAAAAGCACCATCTCAAGAGCATTCATCTTCATGTTGATCTGCAGGAAAAGTAACCCAATGGAGTGGGCTGTCACCCAGGAAGTAATCACATCATGGTATAGGCAGTGAAGGTCTCCTGGCATCTACTCACACCAAGCCAAATAAAGGAGGAATATGGCAATAACAAACATAAGAAGGCACATCAGTAGCAAGAAGCAGTCCCAGGAGGAAGTCTCTGGGGCTGTGCCTTTCTAGAGAAAATCCATCGCAGCAGAGCAAGGCAATGGGTAGTCTCCAGGAAGCTCACTTGCACACTGAAGCTCTTCCTGCACAGCTTTGATTTTCATCTTTATGATCACTAAGAATGATGAGCCATTTTAGACGTGTCATTTGGCCACCTGTTTGAATTCTGAGAAGTGTCTATTAATTTCACTTACAGATGTATTGATTGGATTGTGGGGGAGTGCTGGTGTTTATTTTATAACTGTAGATATTAATCTCCTGTCAGATGGATAGCAGGTGAATGTCCTTCCACTCTATTGTTTTTTCTTGTTCTTCTCAAGCTTGCTCATTTCAAACAATCCCTCTTGTCTGTTTTGGGAGTTATTCCATGAGCTATTGATGTCCATTTCAGGAAACCTTGTCTAGGCTGTATCTTTAGTTTCTCTAGAAGACCAGCCTTATCCAATGGGCATCCTAAAAAATAAAAATAAAAGAAAGCAACAAAGTTTGGGAATGATTTAGAGAGAAGAAAGAACCCAGAAATACTGCTGATCAGCCAGTAAACTCAAACATCAAGTATGGAAATCAGTGTAGAGAGCCTCACAAGACTCAAAATATAACTATTATACGACTCAGATATACCACAGATAAAAAAAAAAAAAAAAAAAAAAAAAAAAACCAAAGACCTAGAGATATCTAAGTTAGCATCACAAAGAGATACCCACCTGTGTGACATTATTACTGTGACATTATTACAGTAGCTAAGTTAGAGAATGAGTCTAGGTATCTCCCAACAGGTAGGTGGATATGTGGTATCTTTATATATACTACACACACACACACACACATACACACACACACACACACACACACACAAACACACACACACACACACACACACACATGGGTGCATGCATGCATATATATACAGTAGAGATTTGTTCACCTATAAAGAACAAGGAAATTTTGTCATTTTAAGTAAATATATGGAATTAGAGATCAGAAATCAACATCCTAAATAAAATAAACCAAACTCAGATGATGACTATTACATGTTTTCTCATAGGCATTATTTCTGTGCATTGTATATGTGGCCTCCTCTGTCCCTGTCATTATTGTGTGATTTGCAGTATTGATGCATGGAGCAAAAAAGTGAATCAGTTTTTGTACATTTGTTGGAGTTGAGCGCTCCTCGGCTTCCCTTTTCTAAAATAGCCATTTCTTTCAACATAAAAATCCTAATGTGTGGCTTATATGCCTAAATGATATTTTGTACACATTTGTGGTAGAGGTAGCTAAATCTGGAATGAAGGGCACCCATTTGTAAACTTGTATCTTATAAAGTCATAGATTTCCCATATTCTGAGACGGAGGCAGATACTCTGCTCCAATGAGACCTCCTAAGTAAAGTTGTGATCGAAATTTCTGTTCAGCTACACGCTAGTGCACTTAAACCATATTTATTATCTCATATACATCTCACATAAAACGTAGAGATTTCACCAAGTCATTAAAGTTGTATTTTTTCAGAGCTCTCAAAGCAAAGTCATTTGCTGGTTCAGTTCTGATCTCTGTATCAGGAAAGTATAAACAGAGCTGAGGTGGAAGTCTCCAAAATGACAAGGCAAAAGGTCATAAAGATGGTGTGTTAGAGAAAAATTTATTCTAACTATGAGGATTTGAATTGATATTTTACTGGTATTCTATAAAATTATATCACTCTATCAACTTTTAGGAAATCAGAAGACTTCAGTCCATAATCCTTGGCCCTGTTGATTCCAAGTCTATGGCAAGAAAGCACAATTTGCACAGAAGCATGTGAAGAGGAACTTGTTTATATCGTGGATCATAGAAAGAGACTTTAAGGGATTTAGGGGAGAGTCTCAAGCGGTAAGTCACTCACTTAAGTCCTCTAACAATGGCCAAACTTCTGCAGATTCAAGAAACTCACAAATTAGTATTATAAGATTATAAAGGTGGTCACCTGTTTCAAACGTATTGACTACCATTTGAGTTTTATTTTAGTATTGAGACTATCAAAGACCAATGCCAGAATTACAATAAAATGTTAATAAAATATTCTACCTTTTAAAACTACATAACTCAGAAAGTCTCCTTAAAATTATCAACCAGAATAACACATGGTCACAAAAAGAACATGAAAGAGACATGAATGGTCAGGTATTTTAATGAGTAAAATAACCTAAAGTTATCGCTTTAGACAGACCTTAAAACAATTCTGAAGGATGTAAAGATGTTTTATATTGTCTCATATACACATCACATAAAACTTAGAAATAACACCAAATCACTAAAGTTGCATTTCTTCAGAGCTCCCAAACAAAGTCATTTCCTAGTTTAGTTCTGATCCCTACATCAGAATTGACTTATTGTTTTAAATTAGGCAAATGATTTCTTGATAATGTATATTACAATTTAACAAATGTTATTTTTTGAATGGTGAATACACTTTAAGAGTGTGATCAGGACTTGACGCCAGCCAATAGACTGAAAGGCACTCACTTGTACCATCATCTCAGAATTCCTCTCTAGATCAGGCTAATCTCACAAGTAAAAGCCTGTATCTGTAAATGGGCTTTAAGTCTTGACCATGTGTCTGGCATATATCTTCCCCATGTAATATTCAACATGATATGACCTACTCACAATGAAGGGCCATAAGATGTACATACTATGTAACAGCCAAAGAAGCCCATGCCATTGTTTAAAAATACTGTTTAGTCATTCAAAAATAAGGAAATGTTATCAAAGATATTCACATATCTAAGGAAAACTGACAGAATTTAGTAAATGACAATTAACTTGGACAGCAGGAAAATACAAGCATATGTAACCTAATGAAAAATTGGTGTATGTAAATATAATCACAAATAGATATACACACATATATACACATATATTTACAAGCATATTTATATGTGTGCTTTCATATGTATATACTTAAAGTCTATTGGAAATACTTTTACAGATCTGAATAATTAAATGGTAAATAAAAACCAAGGAAAATCCAGAAATTTTAGAAATGAAAATTATAATCTCTATATATGTCATATATCTGAATTATATATGATCAATAACATTTTACAAAGCAAAAAGATTTTTGAAAGTTTTGCAGGATATTTGATCACACTATGAACTCTGAGATTGTGTCAGTTATTGAAAAGTTCTGTTTCTAGTGTTGGTGTGGCTCAGTCCTTAGCACAGACCTTTAATTACATTGACTGAAATAGAGATGTGCCCTTGGTACACACCTTTAATCAAAAACAGGGAAGGTAAAACTAGTTTGTAGAAGGAGGCACTCATGTTTGAAAATGATGTCTAATTGAGTGGGAGACAAAGTGATGAATCAGAGAAAATTTTGGCAGAATAGGATATACCCAACTCTCATGAGAAGAGAGAGGAAAGAGAGGTTACTTAAAAGAAATTAGTGCAGAGGGAAAAGAAAAGGAAAAAGGAGGTGGTTTTAAGGGAGAGTTGAAAAGAGACAGGTTGCAGAGAAAGAGCAAGCTAGACACAGGTGAAAACAGGGTGAGCCAGAGACTGAGAAGGAGCGAGAAGATTAGAAATGATTGACAGTTAGTTTGATGTAAAGCAGAGCAATTCAGGAGAAGCCAAGAGAAGCCAGATTAAATCAGCTTGGAGAGGAGTTTGATCCAGAACCCTTGATTTGAACCAGTTTATTTGTATTTTTATTTTTCTCTCTTTTGTCACCCTGTGTTTTCTTTTCACCTGCCCAATCTTCAGAATACTCAAAAATAATAAAATTTGTGGCTTCTGTTGAATGTGCCAATGAGGCTATCCTATGGACTCACAGAGCAAGGCTATTGTGTTGGCATAATCAGCAAGAGATTATGCCAGCCAGAGATCAGAAAGTACTAGAAAGGGTGAGCTTATTCAGCACTATGTCTCAGAAACTCAAAAACATTCTAGGCTTAGATTAGATTGTATGGAGGGTAGAAGCTTCCAGGACTAGGCCTAGGTTACAGACAGAGGCAGTAAGCCTCAGAGACACAACTACATCAGGCAAATAAAAGACACTTCAACAAAATTTCCCATAGAATATGATCAAATAAGACAAACAGGAAGGCATGGTTAAAAGGTAAAAAGAAGAGACTATATTCCAGAAATTAGACTTTAAAACGTGATAAGAGAAAAATGGAAAATTAGCTATTTTCCAAATAATGAATTTCTGAAAGTGGAAAGAAATATAAGATTTCTAATAATGATCCTGAATTCACACTCTCAAATACACATATTAAGTCAGAGGAATGCTTAGAGTTCATTTTAGAATTATTAAATATAAAGGATATAGCTTGCTCCCAAAAGAAATCAAATTATTTTTGGTTAAAAATTATAAAGCAGATACTAAAGCCTAGACCTGCTTTGGAATTAAATTTAGAAAGAGGAGTAAACTTCCATGGGTTTGGTTCTTAAAAATTAGGAAGTTGAAGTGTTCGAGAGAGGTTTGGAGAAGAAAGAGCCAGGCTCAAAATATAAAATATGTAAGTCATTGTACTTTTCCCATCCATGAAAAGATTCTGAGCATAATCATAACTGTACTCTGTAGCTAGGACCTATAAACTTCCTTTGGCAGGAGGGATGGACACAATAAATCAGAAATATGCCAACACAATAGCCCGGCTCTGTGAGTCCATAGGATACACTCATTGGCACATTCAACAGAAGCCACAAATCTTACATATTTTTGAGTGTTCTGAAGACTGGGCAGGTGGAAAGAAAACACAGGGTGACAAAAGAAAGAAAAATAAAATTACAAATATACTGAAATTATACTTCAGACTGGATCAGCAATGTGAACATCAGAAAGTCCTTGAAACAAAATAAAATATTAAGGACCCAAAACCTATGCTTGTGTACCTGGGAACACAATAGCTTTGAAAAATAGCACCGAGTTAAGGTTTTTATATTTTAGTTGACTGTATGTTCACGTTAGAGTGCAGATGTGAAATTCAGAGAACAGTCTAACGAGCCAGTCTTTGCATCCAGTTTGTCTGAGATAGGGTTTTGTTGTTCTTTTCTATCTGCAGATACCGTCTAGCTGGCTCACAAGCTGCTGGGTCCCTCCTGTTTCCTCCTCCCAGCTGACCACAGAAGTGCTGTGACAATAGACAAGACATTACTGTGTCTGGTCTTGTGTAGGTAGATTGTGCTACTCTCAGCCTTAGTCATATAAGCTTCGTTTTCCAGTAGATAATGCTTAATGGAGCGATGTTTTACTCTTTGCCATGCTAAGAGTAAGCAGCTCTGACTTTCCAACTATACAGGAGACACCACTATCAATTCCTCACCGTCAAGGTGCAGGAAATACTGTTTAAGATATGAGGCAACGGAAGTGCCAAAGGATGGAGAAGAGCATTGTGAAATACTGTCTTCTGGATATGAACTGTTTCAGCAACTGTGGCTACCTAGACAAGCCCAGCAAAAGACAAGCCCAGGTAAAAGTTCTAGTTTGCAGTGGGAAGAGGATCCTAAGGTCCCAACCTTAAGTGAGGAGCAATTGAACACTGTTCTCAAATTCCTATCTCTTTTGCCCTCTAAGTGTCTGCTAGGAATGTAGTTTATGTAAGGGCTGTAGACTTGTAGTCATATTCTCTAACGTGGAGACAACCACAGATTCTTTGCACCATTTACTCTATTCTGGTGTTGTAGAGCGCACTTGCAGCTATCTACTGTGTTCCATCCTGTTCAGGACCTACCTTATCAAATAGATGTTCCTAAGTGGGAAATGATCTGTACTTTTTGGTACTTAGTCTGACATACTGTAATATAAACCTCTCATGTCTTCAATTTTGTCATTTCCTACTATCTAGAAGATGATCCTTCAGTCTAGTTCCCTGGATAGTTGTGTGCCTTTCCCTGGAAGATTTAATCAAAAAAAAAAAAAAAAATACAGTGAGCTTTGACTCTCAGAGTTGTATGCTCAGATGGCCTTCCTGAAATCTTCTCTAGCACTGTGCTGTGGTTGTATTACAGGAAGAAGGGAAAACTGGCATATCATCAGTATGCTCTGCAGACATCATCCCCTTGTTTGTTAGGTTGCTCTGAGTCTCATGCTAATCTTCCTTTTTTGAGTACTCGATTCCTCCCATGCTTTCCCACTGTGTCAAACCTTGGAAGAACAGCTGACCTCTGATGTTTTCTTCCATTTGCAAAAGAAGAGGGCACATGTAGAAGCCTTATCTGCTCTAGTCCTCTGTTTTTGATCCATTTTGCTAAAGTTTATATGTCTAAAAAGATGTAATATATCTCTTTAATCAGATGTGCCAGACCATACAGTCTCAAGATTGGCACTGCTGTAATTCTGTAAGGTGTCAATGGTCTGCCTTTCTACCTCTGGTTTCAGCCACTACAACTGTTCTCTACTTTTCTCATTCAGTCTAGCTAGAGGTCTGCTATTTTATTTAAAATTGTTTTGAAGAAGCATCTGTTTCATTGATTTAAATGGCATCTTTAGTTTCCAGTTCATTTATTTCTGTTCCAATTTTATTACGTTTTGTTCATGAATGTTAGGCTTAGATTAGTATTCTAATTTTTGAGATGAAGCAATATGCCAGTAATTTGGGATCTTTCTAATTCTCCAATACAGGTTGTCTTAGTCAGGGTTTCTATTCCCGCACAAAACATCATGACAAAGATGCAAGATGGGGAGGAAGGAGTTTATTCAGCTTACACTTCCAAATTGCTGTTCATCACAAAAGGAAGTCAGGACTGGAACTCAAGCAGGTCAGGATACAGGAGCTGATACAGAAGCTATGGAGGGATGTTTCTTACTGCCTTGCTTCCCCTGGCTTGCTCAGCTTGCTTTCTTATAGAACCCAAGACTACCAGCTGAGGGATGGTACCACCCACAAGGGGCCCTTCCCCCTTGATCACTAATTGAGAAAATGCCTTACCACTGGATCTCATGGAGGCATTTTTTCAACTGAAGCTCCTTTCTGTGATAAATCCAGCTTGAGTCAAGTTGACACAAAACCAGTAAGTACACAGGTATTGTCCAATATAAACTTCTTAGTAATACTTTTGCTGTATTTCATTGGTTTCAGGAGTTTTTAACATTTCCTTCTTGACTTGATTGGTGTGCAACAATAAGGTGAGTCTATGCAGTTTTCTGAAAACTCACAAGCTCATGCCATTCCTCATGTGCCTTGAAGAGCTAATTTGTTATGTCAGAGTTGTAGTTTGGTTTGAGCTCATTTCCTAAAACTTCTAAGTAGTCAGCGCCTCATCTCTGAGGTTGTCTCACAGCACTGGATGTCCATATTTGCTGGCATCAACTCTGATCATGGCACTATTTTAATATGATAGGACAGTCTGAATTTTCTACCTTCAGGATGCTGGTATTACCTAGCAGTGCTTTTCATGATAGCAATGTTGGTACTATTTTCAATATTTTGCTTTATATTAGTTAGTTACTTGGCTTGCTGTTGTCATAATATTACCTGAAAAAAGCAGCTTAGTAAAGGGACTTTGCTTTGATTATAGTTTAAGGGTATTGTCTATAATATTAAGGGAACCATGGTGGCAGGAACTTGATGTAGTTACACACATTGCACCAACAGTCAGAAAGCAAATAGAACTGAATGCTATCACACAGTTCATGATTTTCTTTCTATTCAATCAAGAATCTCCACACATAGAATAGAGCCACACATAATTAAGATAGGTCTTTCTACCTGAATTAACCTAATCAAAGTAATGCCTCGGGTAGTATTATGTCCAATTTTCTGAGGGTCAGCCAAACTGATTTCCAGAGTGGCTATACCAGCTTGGAATTCCACCAGCAATGGTGAAATGTTCCTCTTTCTCCAAGTCCTCACCAGCATTTGCTGTCACCTGAGTTTTTGATCTTAGCCATTCTGACTGGTGTGAGGTGGAATTTCAGGGTTGTTTGGATTTTCATTTCCCTGATGACTAAAGATGTTGAACAATTTCTTTAGGTTCTTCTCAGCCCTATGAGTTTCCTCAGTTGAGAATTCTCTGTTTAGCTCTGTTCCCCTTTTTTGATAGGGTTATTTGGTTCTCTGGACATAATACTACCTGAAGACCCAGCTATACCTCTCCTGGGCATATACCCATAAGATGGTCCAACATGCAATAAAGATACATGCTCCACTATGTTCATAGCGGCCATGTTTATAATAGCCAGAAGCTGGAAACAACCCAGATGTCCCTCCACAGAGGAATGGATACAGAAAATGTGGTACATTTACACAATGGAATACTACTCAGCTATTAAAAACAATGACTTCATGAAATGCACCAGCAAATGGATGGAACTTGAAAATATCTTCCTGAGTGAGGTAACTCAGTCACAAAAGAACGAACATGGTATGTGCTTACTGATAAGTGGATAATAGCCCAAAAATTCAGAATACCCAAGATTCAATTCACAGTAACCGTTGGATTGAGCATGGGGTCCCTGATGGTGGAGTTGGAGAAGGGACTGAAGGAGCTAAGGGAGTTTGCAGCCCCATGAGGGAGCAACAGTGTCAACTGGCCAGACCCCCTGGTGCTCCTGGAGACTGGACCACTAACCAAAGAATACACATGGAGGAACCCATGGTTTTGGCCACATATGTGGCAGAGGAGGGCCTTGCTGACCATCAGTGGGATGAGAGGCCATTGGACCTGAGGTTGTTAGATGCCCCAGTATAGGTTAATGCCAGGGAGAGAAGACTGGAGTGGGTGGGTGCGTGGGGAAATACCCTCATAGAGGAAGGGGAGGGGGCATGGGATAGGGGGTTGCCAAAGAAGAGACCTGGAAAGGGGAAAACATTTGAATGTAAATAACTTATCAAAAAAAAGTAATGTCTCAAAGTAATGTTCACAAGCTTGCTCTTAGGAAATTCTAGATCTTGTCATATTTCACTACAAATACTGTCATAGGCATTGACTTAACTGTCCTTCCTTTTAATAAGCAGAATACATTTCACTTTACCTTGAGCTACTTGGTAGATAGGAGATGTACAATAGGTGGAGTTCTTAAGTTCCTAATTTCTTCAGTGTCTTTTTAATTAGTTATACTAAAAGCATAGACATTATGGGCTCTGCTATAATTTCCTTAGGTCTTGTATATTTAGTTTGGTATATGAATACTTTTTTGGCTTGATATATTTGTTGGGATTAGTAGAGGATTTTACTGACCCACAATCTGGTTCTACTTCTGCACATTAGTACCTTTAGTCATGTTGAGGATTCACCATGAGTGTCAACTACAGTTGAGCAAATTTACAATAACAGTTAAAGGAAATCTGTGTGCATGACTGCTAAGTGTTATTTGGATTAGACAAATTGAGTTGGAAGACCCACTCTCAGTGTGAGCTATTCCATTTCATGGGTTAGGATGTATAACTGATTTAAAAGAAGAAAATGAGCTTCTCGTAAACTCTCATCAGTCTTTTTCCCCAACTGCAAACACAACTGAATAATTTCCTGCTACCATGAATTTCCTGTGGTTATGGATATATCTCCACACTATGACCCAAAACAAACTTTCTTTTCCTGAAGTTGATTTTTCAGGTCTTTTAAAAAAAAATGCATAACTAGTACAAAAATTTAGTACCAAAAATGGGATTACTATTTTGATAAACATGACCATTAATATTTAATCCTGTGGAACTTCTGGCTGGAGGAACATAGAGAGTTTAGAATTCTAGGCTATTAAAAACCTGTGCTGGAGATCCATCCCATAGACTGTCACCAAACCCAGACACTATTGTGGTTGCCAAGAAGTGAATGCTGACAGGAGCCTGATATAGCTGTCTTCTGAGAGGCTCTGCCAGAGCCTGACAAATACAGAAGCAGATGCTCAAAGCCAACAATTGGAATGAGCAGGGGGACCCCAATGGAGGAGTTAGGTGAAAGGACTGAAGGAGTTGAAGGCATTTGCAACCCCATAGGTAAAACAACAATATCAATCAACCAGACCCCGCAGAGATCGCAGGGAGTAAACCACCAACCAAAGAGTACACATGGAGGCACCCATGGCTCCAGTCACATATGTAGCAGAGGATGGCCTTGTTGGGAATGAGTGGGAGGAGAGGCCCTTGGTCCTGTGAAAGTCTCAGTGCCCCAATGTAGGGGAATGCCAGGGCAGGGAGGCAGGAATGGGTGGGGGAGTAAAAACCCTCATAGAAGCAGGGGAGGGGGAATGGTATAGGGGGATCTATGGGTTAGGGGATCAGGAAAGGGAATAACATTTTAAATATAAATAAAGAAAATATCCAAAGGGGGGGATTTCCTCCAGAATGGGTGGCTCATTGTGGGACAAGATATTTTAAAAAGGAGAAAGAAAATAAAGGATATGATTAAGGTCTCAAAATGAAAAAACAAACAAACAAACAAACAAACAATGTTCAATAGCATTTTTACTTAAAAAAAAAAACAAACTTGCAAACTAGAAGCAGAATTTAATGGTCTATTCTGGTTAGTGTAAAGGAATTTTGATCTAGCAACATGACTGTTCTGGCAAGGAGATTATATCCAAAGACCTAGGTCTGTGTGATCCAGTTGGAATGCAGACATGCTGGACACATTTAATCCCTCTGGCTGTGAGATAGGCACCTTTACTACACACCTTTAATCCAAAACAATGAGGGTAAAGATAGTTTGTAAAAAGATGCTGCCATGTTTGTAAATGATGTCTAATTGAGTGGCTAACAAAGTGATGAATCAGAGAAAGATTTGAAAAAATGAGTAAGAGATAGGATAAGTCCAATTCTCAAGAGAGCAGCAGAGAGAGAGAGAGAGAGAGAGAGAGAGAGAGAGAGAGAGAGAGAGAAGGGAAGGGAAGGGAAGGGAAGTGAAGTTGTACCAGGACAGTTTTGCAGAGACAGAATGCTGATGAGGACAGCATGAACTAGAGAATGAGGAGTCAGAATATTAGAACACATTGCCAGAATTAGTTTGAGACTAAGTAGAGCAATTTAGTCAGAAGCTGAGAGATGCCAAATTGAATCAGTCAGTTTGGAGAGGAGTTTGGACTAGCACAGCTAAATTAAACCAGCCAGCAAGAGTTCAGAAAGAGCTAGAAAGGGTAAGCTTATTCAACAGTAAACCTCTGAGATAATAATTATATCTGGCAAATAAAAGTTAATTTTGCAGGTTAGAGTTTAAAACCAAGAGTACTTTGGAAGAAACAATAAACAAAGAAGCAAAACCAACAAAACTAAAAACTGATTGGTTTTAGACCTAGGGACAAGGGACTGAAGCACATATTTTACATAATAAACCAGATCTGGTCTCAAGGTTCTCCCAGCATCTCTCAGTCCCTACCTGGCATACCCTGCCCCCAACCCTGAATTTCCCAGCCCAGGGGTTGAGCTACCCTTGCTCCAGAGGCTCTTCCTTATATAATCCAGAGATTTGATTTCCTCCTCCTCCTCCTCCTCCTCCTCCTCCTCCTCCTCCTCCTCCTCCTCCTCCTCCTCCTCCTTCTTGTCCTCCTCCTCCTTCTTCATCTTCTTCCCCTCCTCCTCCTTTTACTCTTCCTTCTCCTCTTCCTCATCTGCTCCTCTTCCTTTTTGCACTACTACTATTTCTACTACTTCTCTTCTCCTCTTCTTCTCACTCTATGCGTGTGGCCCCTTCTCTCTTTCTCTTTCCCTCCCCTACTCCCTTTCCCCATGGCAAGTTCCCTGCCCTTGGTCCTTGGGGCCAGTGAACTGACAAACCTGAGAGCAGCTTTCCAATAAGCCTGCCTTTAATATAATCTAGTCTGGCTTAAATTGGCTCATTTCACTGGCAGCAGAAAAATAACTGATCTAAAACAACAAAACAAAAACAAACAAAAAAAAACAAATAAAAACAAACAAAATATAGAAAAAGCAGACACATGGTTCTAGGTTAGTTGACTCTGTTGATCTTTCTGTGGAGTTCCTATCCCCTTTAGGGCCTTCAATCCTTCTCCTGACTCCATAAGAGTTCTTGACCTCTGTCCAATGTTTGACTCTGGGTATCTGCATCTGTTTCAGTCATGTGATGGGTAGAGCCTCTAGAGGACATTTATGGACTGAGGCCCCAGCACATATGTAGCAGACATACATCTCAGCCTCCATGTGGGTTCCCCAATAACTGAAGTGAGGTGTATCCCTAAAGCTGTAGCCTAACTGTGAAATCAGTTCCCCAACAAGAATGTCTTGTCTCTCTCAGTGGAAAGGAATGCACCTAATCTTGCATAGACTTGATGTGCCAGGGTGGGTAGATACCCAAGAGTCCCTACTTGCTCAGAGGAGAAGGGGAGGGAGAGGGAGGATGGACTCTCTGAAGGGCATATCAGGCATCATTTCAGATGTAAATAAATAAGAAGGAAAAAGAAAGAGAGAGAGAGGGGGAGAGAGAGAGAGAGAGAGAGAGAGAGAGAGAGAGTGCAGATCTAGCTAATGAGGTTCCAAAGAACAACAGGGATTTTATCAGGATTTGGGCTAGGGATTATCAATGTGATATTCTGCGAAAGAATCTGACTATACTCGGCCCATGTCTTAAGTACTTAAATGAGATTAAATTTGAGGTTGAGGGCCAAGATAGAAGAGTTAGAGGAAGGACTAAAGGGGCTGAAGGGGATTGCAACCCCATAGGAAGATCAGCAGTGTCAATTAATCTGGACCCCTCAAAGCTCCCAGAGACTAAGCCAAAAATCAAGGAGTCTAAATGGACTGGTTCATAGCCTTAGACATATATGTAATAGAAGACTGCCTTATACGGTCTCAGTGGGAGAAGATGTGCCTAACCCCGTGGAAACTTGATATCCCAGGAAGAGGGATGCTGGGTTGGTTGAGGTGAGGGTGGCTGAGTGGGTGGAGGGGTGGGGTACAGAACTCTTGGAGGGGGGCTGGGAAGGAGGGCAACTTTTGGAATGTAAATAAATAAAATAACTTAATAAAGATTAAAATAAACAAATAAATAATTACTTGTTAATTTATGTATTTTATGTTTGTGGGTGTGCACGCGCACACGCGTGCTTGATTCTAAATCCCAAATACATTGTGCATATGGATGATAGACAACAATTTATCAGTAGTAAGTTCTAGTCTTCAACCTCACTAACACATGGTTTTTCTGGCTCATTCTGCTGCTGCATAGCATTTTCAAGGCTGAGTAGCCTGTGAGCTTCCTGGCAGTTCTGTTTCCACTTGTAATCTAGCCAGAGAAGCACTGGGCTTGCAGAAGTTAGCCACCACATCCACATTACCTTGTAGCCGCTGGGGGCTGAGCAGAGGTTTGTGTGGCTAGTAGCTTTCATCTGTATGTTAACATGCTAACCTGGGGCTAAATTTAAAGCTAATGAGTTAATGCTGTTGTATGATGAGGAAACTTCAGTACAGGATAGCTTCTTCCTGTGTGTTTCCTTGTGCCTCTCAGCTCTCATCCAAGACTACAAGTGAACAAGTAAAATATGTAGCAGAAGGATATTACAAAAGTTTGGCAAGGATTGTCTTGTGAACAAGATTAAAATTTTAGACAAAGAGGAAACAAACAGCACTGTGTCTGAAATAGTTCAAGATACCAATGCCATCCAAAGAAGACCAAGTACTTTGAAAGGAAACAAAAGGAAAGCTTTTCTGAGCCAAGACCCTATCTCTTATCAAATTGCAAACTCATTTGAAGGAAGACAGCCTAAACTGACAATGCAAATGAAGTGACCCCCACATCCCCATATATACTCAAAAAGAATATATATAGAAAAGTGTTCTCCAAGATTAGCACATGAAGGCCAATATAATTGTGGTCAATCATGGGGCAGACTCCACCTAAGCTGGCCTCCAAAATTGCCAGCCTTGTCTACACTGGTCTCATAGGCACGTGCATAGGGTTAAATGGGTCATGGAGTCTTGAATTACAGTTCCACAGGCCTTTTGTGGTGAGAGAGAATGTGTAGCAGAATCAGAATCTCTGCAGAGAGACAATAGCATGAACCTGGAAAATTCCAGCAGGAGTGATAGACTTCCTTTATCTCAACTGGGCCAGATGTGAATCAGTCCTTAAGAAATGGGCAACTTCCTAACTCTGAAACCTTTAGCATAGCTACTAGAAAGAAACCAACTCTACTTGCTTGAATTATTAACTATAATACATACACTACTTGATTTCTGTGCTTGATGAAGTGTCTAATTTTCTAAAGATTGGTGGAGTACTTCAGACATTGTATTGTTTTATTTCTTCAGTTATTTTCTTTTTAATATTAGGTTTTGTTATATATTATTGCAGTGGCTATTTCTGATTGTCAACTTGACTATATCTGGAGTGAATTATAATCCAGAATCAGAAGGCTCACCTGTGATCTAGATCTTGAGACTGGAAGACACAATTATGTATATATTGGCTGGTTTTGAATTCTAAGCAATTATTTAGCTTTGTCTACCTGAGTGGAATTATACTATACTGACTCAGTAGTTATACAAAAATATAGATTTCTGTTTCCTGGGTGTTTATTTATATAGATACTGAATCAACATAGAATTGTTACAGAAGTATTAAATTTGATTTCTATATCAAAATTTTATTTTATTTATTTTTTATTGGATATTTTCTTTATTTATATTTCAAATGTTTTCCCCTTTCCAGGTCTCCCCTTCAGAAACCCCATATCCCATCCTCCCTCCCCCTGCCTCTATGAGGTGGCTATCATTGTAAACTAAAATTGACCTCTTTAGCTCTCAGAAGAGATAACTAAGAATTCCAGCTTCATGCCCAGCCTTTTAGCAGACCATTTGCTGTGCCCCCTTTATCTCTGTGCCCATTCTCAGCATATCATGCAGATCTTCACCAATGGCCTTCCTCTACCACTACATCCCTTTGTTTCAAGCCACCAACTCCAACAAGAGTCCCTTGAAACCCACACTGTCCAGCGAATCAAGTAAGTGATTTTCACTCTCCCTCCTCTTCTCCAATTGCTCAATTTTAACACTAGCTTTATTGAAGTCCACCTGCTGTGGTCTCTCTTTCCTCTCTGTACACATGCCCAGAGGGATAAGCAGGTCTTGGTGATACATGCAATTTAGCTCCACCCTGTAGACTTTCTAATCGCCCTTTCTTTCTTTCTTTCTTTCTTTCTTTCTTTCTTTCTTTCTTTCTTTCTTTCTTTCTTTCTTTTTTTTTTTTTTTTGTTTGTTTGTTTTTTAGCCTATCTCCATTCTGTCTGACAGCTCTCAGTATTTAGAAACATCTTCTACTTATACCAGGTATCCCCTGATACACACTTGCCAGGATCTCTACCAGGCAGTCCACAGCTACTGTACTCTCCTAAGAGCCAGCAAAAGCAACAGAAATGGAGGGGACAGTGACCCAACAAACACAAAACCAGAAATCAGTATCTAGAATTATAATCATCCTAAACAGAGATGCATAGATGCTAGCAGGAAAACACAATCAATAACAGCAAGCCAGCATGTCTCCATTAGAGTTCAACAACCCTACTGCAGTAGGCCAAAATGTAATACAGCTGAAGCACAAGAAAATGACTTCAAAATAGCTATTATGAATACGCTCAAGGCCCTTAAAGAGAATGTGAATGAATAAATTAATGAATTCTATGAAAACATAACAAACAGTGAATAAAATGAAGAAAACTGTTCCAGGCATAAAATTGGGGGTGAAATTAAAATATACCCCAAACTGAGGGGAAAACTAAAATTGAAAACTTTAGGATCTTGAACACCTCGGAGGCAAACCTCAACAATAAAGTTCAAGAGTTGGCAGAAAAATCTTAGACATTCAAGATAGAACAGAAAAAAAATGGATACCCCAGTTAAATAAAATGCTAAATCTAAAAAAAAAAAAAAAAAAAATCCAAGCACAAAATATCCAGAAAATCTGGATATTATCAAAAGATAAAATCTAAGAATACTAGGAATGAAGGAAAGAGAAGAAATCCAGGTCACAAGAACAGAAGAAAATTTCACCAATGTCATAGAGGGAAATTTCCCTAATCTAAAGAAGGAGATGCCTATACAAATACAAGTAACATATGTAATATCACATAGAGTAGCCCAGAAAAGAATAAATATACAAAGAACTCAATAAAACCTACCAGACATATTTGCACTCCCATGTTTATTACTCCTTAAGTCAAGGAAACGGCAAGCAACATAGTAGAAAGGTGTCCATCAGCACATAAATAGGTAATGAATATCTGGCCCATGTGAACAGTGAAATACTAGAAATGAAATCACAAAATTTGCAAAAAAGTCTGTAATAAAATATGGAGTAAAATAAATGGGAAAAGAGATATATAAGAAATAAAACAAATATTATAAATCTATCAATATATAAAATATAAATAAATTATCATGATTAATTAAACACTCACTGAAATATGGTTAAATATATTGATGTCCTAAATAGTTTTTTATTCTTTAATAAATATAAGAAGCATGACTCCCAAAGTTTTGGTTACATGCTATTCTTTGAAACATAACAGGATAATGTTTGAAAAATGGTATCTCTCAAATAATACCCAATCAAAAGTATCTATCACAATATTTTAATTAATAATAGAATTTTAAATAAAGTACTAATGCTAATAAGAGGAAGACTATGAGATATGTATACTATTGTAAAGCTATCACACCACAAACATTAACTTAGTCAAATTGTTTAATACCATGTCAGGGTCAAACTGACAAAAAAAGGAGAAACTGATGTGAGATGGCTCACACATGTCTGACCATGTGTGTTTACAATTCTGTATGTGTGTTCATGCCAAGACCACAGAGGTCACTGTGGGTATTCCTACTTGCTGTTCCTGACCTTATTTTGTGAGATAGAGTTTGTTTGTCTCTGAAACTGGAGCTCTTCTCTTAAGCTAGGCTTGGTTGGCCAAAAGCCCTAGGGATGCACCTGATTCCACCTGCTCTACACTACAATCATATGTATGCGTTGGTGAGCTTGGCTCTCAAATGAGTATTAGGGACTCAACCTGAGATCCTCATGCTTAAATAGCAGCCATTCTCCCAACTGTGCCATGTCATCAGCTCTGGAAAGAAACACATCTTGAGAAAGTCGCCCCTCTGTTGCCAACACAGAAAGCTGTGGGTTAGAACATCCTTCCAACTTAGCATCCAGAAGACACCCACCATGTGAATGCCCCCATGCTCCATGAGACCATACATTCTTTTCTTGCATATATCTACTCTGTAGAACTATCCACAGAAATATTATAAAAATAATTTTATATATCCTATTATAAATATTAGATTATTTCAAATAAGCCACATAACCATTGAGGCCATTGTTAATATACAGGAACTTAGGAAATTAAAAGAGATGAGGTGGGGAACCTCAGCTTGGGCCACAGGGCTCCACAGCTAATTAGCGGCAGGACAAAGATCCCTCTCAGGAGATCGCAAGAGCCGGGAGAGGGCCAAAGACACACCCCACAGCTCACCAGGTACTGCCCCAAACCCGCGAGACACAGGGACCGAGGTAGGCGGGCTTAGACACCCCCCTGGATCCCAAAAGCGGGCAGCTGAGGCAGGAAACTTTTGCCTGGGACACTAGGATTC
>JAPYYD010000031.1:40449-80997 GCA_028551405.1 Uromys caudimaculatus | reverse complement strand
CGGTGGAATTCCCTCCTAGAGGCGGGTTGGGGAGGGGATAGGGGGTATACAAAGAGGAGACTCAGAAAAGGGGAAACATTGGAAATGTATATAAAGTATCAAAAATAAAAAAGGAGGAAAAAAAAAAGTTCCTATGCAATCTGAGCTTTTGAACATTCACTCGTCATCTTAGTACAAACCCTATGGATAAAGTGGTCTACTGTAGACAGACATGTAAGAAGCATAAAAACACACAGAGAGAAAAGGCTGTATCATTCAAAAAGCAATCATTTGAGTAATACAAGTTTTATAACAAGAAAAAAAAACACCAAATGCAGAAGACAGGGTAGTTATTTTAAAATATTTAGAAAAAGAAGATAAGACAGAGAGTTATATGCATTCAATAGATATGTTTTCAAGTCTAAGCGTAGAACAATGTCATAGATATGCAAAGTTCCACAGTTCTGTAGAAAGGCTCATATGTAGAAGTCCATGCAGAGTAAAGTACTTGAATAAAGAAAGTTAAGTCAACAAGTTACAAAAGATGTGTGGAATAAAGTGATCAAAGTTTTCATGAACAGAAAAAACTGAACATATTAAATGTTATAGATAGATATGCACAATTATGGAAATTATTAAGCTAGCTTTGTGATCATTATTACACAAATATTAATAAATTTTCCCAGAATCCCAAATAAATTAATACCAAAAATCAGAGACATGAAGAAAACACACCAGGTGTTGTCTAGACAAAAAAGGTTTATATTAGAATAGAATAATCAAGAATATATGACTATGGATGTAGAATGTCTCTTTATATTGATAAAAGTCTCAATTCACCAAAACTATTTAGTAAATTCTAAAACTACTAATCTAACAGCCTCAACATATTCAAAAGAAAAATTATAGACTTCACAAAAATGTTTGTAGGTTACCTATGCAATAGGACAGTAGTTCTCAAACTGTGGGTCTTGACCCCTTTGGGAGTCTCATATCAGATATCCTACATATTAGATATTTACATTATGACTCATAAAAGTAACAAAATTACAGTTATAAAGTAGCAAAAGAATAACATTATGTTTGGGATCACCCCAAGGAACGGTATTAAAGGGTGAAAGTGCCAGAAGAGTTGAGAACCACTGCAGTAGGAGATTCCAATACACTTCTCTTATCAATAAATATTGACAAGACATGTAGAGGAAACTTGTCAAGGAGTAGATAATATGAACAGCACAGTCAGTTTCACTCAATAGACATTTAGAGAAGGCTAACAATTGTGTAGCATTTATGTTCAATGATGGGTGAAGTTATTTGCAAAGTTCTATCACAGCCTAGGTTATAATTCTGACACCAACCAATTTAAGTTGAATATTAACAGTACAGTCCCACAATTTCAAAACTTCAAACCATATTGTGCTTAATTTACAGAGACTACCCCAACCTGGGATCCATCCCATCTGCAGACACCAAACCCCAACATTATTGCTGATGCCAAGAAGTGCTTGCAGACAGGAGTTTTATATGGCTGTCCACTGAGAGGCTCTGCCAGCACCTAAGAGATGCAGATACTCACAGCCCAGGACTGAGCCTGGGGACCCCAATGGAAGAGTTAGGGGAGGGACTGAAGGAGCTGAAGAGGATTGCAACTTCATAGGAAGAACAATATCAACTAACTGGACCCCTCAGAGCTCCCAGGGACTAAACCACCAACCAAAGAGTATACATGGGCCAGTCCATAGCTCCCACTACATACAAAGCAGAGGACTGCCTTATCTAGCATCAGTGGAAGGGGAGGAACTTGGTCCTGTGGAGGCTTGATGCCCCAGCAAAGGGAGATGCTAGAGGGCTGAGGCAGGAGTGGATGGGTGGGTGGGGGAGAACCCTCTTAGAGGCAAAGGGGAGGGGGGAGTAGGGGGTTTGCGGAGTGAAGACCCCGAAGAAGGACAAAATTTGGAATAAAAATAAATAAAATAATTAATAAAAAATACTCACAGTATTTTTTCTAGTTATAAGACTCAAATTTTCTATTTTGAATTATGACTTAGAAAATTGTGTACATTTGTGGAGTGTAAATTGATGTTTTGACTTGTACACATCTTATGAAATAATTAAACTAAACTCATTAACATACCCATCACCTAATATGTCTGTCTCGGCAATTTTGAAATGTTCAATGCACAGTTAATTATGTTTAAATAGATATCAAAATTCCACAAAGGAAACAACAAATTGATTTGATCATAACCCCTTATTCTCACACAACCTCTGATTATCAGGATTCTCCTCAGGGCTCCTAACAGATAGATTCCACATAGAAATAAGAATATTCAGTAACTGACATTTTGTGTATGGCTTATTTCACTTACTGTAATGTTTCCCACATTCTAACTATGTTACTACAAATGATAAAGTTTTACTTTGTAAGAATAGTGTCCCATATGTGCATAGAGGAATTTTTCTTTTCTATTGTTCACTCATAAACACCTAGCTGATTCCACCATCTTCATTATTGAGAATAGTAAACCAATAAATATATAGTGTGAGTCTCTCGTGGAGGTGCTGATTTTAAATCTTCTGGGCACTCAGCCTTCATGTGTATGTGAATACACACACACACACATGCACACACACACACACATACACACACATCACATAGACACAAATAAATTAATGTAATAAGAAACTTCTAAAAACTAGTTATCCATAAGCAGGAGGATGAAATTAGATATTAATTCATACTGTAAGCTCTCCTGGGGAAACAAACTAGGGCTGTTAGGAAATATAATTTCATTTTTAGCTCTCTGAGGAACCATAGTGCAGTTTTCCTATGTGGCTGTAACATTGATTTACACTGCCAAGGTTATAAAAGGACCCCCCCTCACGACACCCTCACCAAACACCTATGTGTTGACGTCTTAGTCACTAGCAGGTGGAAAGTCACATTTGTTATAGTCTTAATGCTTACTTCTTTACTTACTAGTGGTGTTGAGCTTTTGGTCCTATAGTTGTTGGTTGTTTCTTTATCTTCTTTTGACACATATTGACTCAAGACCCTTACTTATGCAGATTGTTTTCTTTCTATAAAGTTGAATTCCTTACATACACTAGATTTCAAAGCCTTAACATATGTGCATGTATAAACATGGTCTGAAAACACAGGTCCAAAATCACTTTCTCTTCATTTTAATATTTCCTTTGTTGTTATATAGATGTACTTTATTTTGATATAATCCCATTTGTCTATTCTTGTCTTTGTTACTTATGGAACGCTGGAAGCTAAATCAAAGTATTCATTGCCTCTGTGTTTTCTTCTAGCAGTTTGTAGAGTATAAGCTCTCATTCATATTCAAGTCTTTAGTCTACTCTAAGTTGATGTTTGAGAATTTTATTCTTCTGCCTATAGAGAGATGTTTCTAAATTTTTTCTTAATGCATTCCTACATGTGTGTACACTGTGTGCATGTGCATGTGAAGGTCAGAGGAGTCACCTAGTGAGAATCAATTCTCTCCTTCCACAATGTGGGTCCTGGGAATAGAATTCAAGTTGTTAGGCTTAGTTTAGTCATTTTTACTCTGAGCCATCTCACCAGCCCCTGGTCATAGAGTTTTAGACAGCACTAATTTCTGTTCTTTTCTTGTGGTGTTTTCTTGACTAGTTTCTCACAATTTAATTCACCACACAGGCATGAGCTCATTTCTGGACTCTTTATTCCACTGACCAGCAAGCCTATTTTTATAGCTGTGCTATGCTGTTTTAATTTATAGTATAGCTTAAAATCAGATAGTAAAATGCCCGCATCATCGCCTTTTTAGTTCATAATTACCTTAGCTAGATATGGTTATGTTGTGGCTCCATGCAAACTTCAGAATTGTTGAAAAATTATGAGAAATTGCATTGAAATTTTAATAAGAGTTTCGCTGAATCTGTCAGTTACTTTGTGTGTTGTGAATATTCTAATAAGATTCTTCTAGATTTTGTGCATGAGTGCTTCCCATTTCTATGCCTTCTTAGAGTTCTTCATTAACATTTTATAGTTTTTAGTATATGGGTATCTAATACCTTTTGTTACATTTATTCCTAAGCATTTTGTACGGGTTTTCACGCCTGCTGTAAATACTACTTCCAATTTCCTGTTTAGAATATTCATTGTTAGTATAGACTAGTGCTACCAAGCTTTATGAGCTTATGTTTATTCTGTTACTTCATTGTATTTGTTTATTAGTTTGAACATAATGCAAGCTATGGGCATCTTCGTCTTAATGAACATAAAAATAAACTAAAATTACTAAATGAAAAGAAAGGGATGATAAAAATAGGGGAATTCAACAAATAACAAACAAAGATATCACTACAATAAGTGATCAAAATTAGAAGCGGACTTGTTCAAAATTATTTTTTCCTCACATAATATATCCTGATGTTTTTCCTCCCTTTATTCTTCCCAGTTATTCCCTACCCCCTTTCCATCCAAATCCGCACTCTTTCTTATTCTCATTCTCATTAGAAAACAAACAGGCCTCTAATGACTAATAATATAATATGATATAATAATATAAACACTAGCACATCAGAATTGGACAAAAACCAACCAGAAGTAAAAAGAGCCCAAAGAAGGCATGAGAAACAAGACCCGCTTGCTTTCACACTCAGGAATCATATAAAACTAAACTAAAAATTTGTGGAAGCCATAATACATATGCAAAGGATCTTTGGGGTTAAAAAGAGAGAAGAAAAATAAAAATAAAAGTAAAAATAATATGATAAAATCAAAACTTAACAAAACAACTAAAAAAGGCCTGACACAGCCTTGTAAGGCAAAATCCTTTAAAGCTGCCACTGAGTTTGTGCTCTGTTGACCATCTGCTGCTGGGCATACAGCTTACCCTTACAAATAGTTTATTTTCCCAGTGAGACTCTGTTGAATGAAACTAAATCTGCATTTGCAAGTTTTATCAACTGGAGATTGCTTCTGGGTTAGGGACGGGGCATGTGTCCACTTCTCATTTCAGCTCTAGAGCATCTGCTGCAGACCTGTGCAGGGCCTGTGCATGCTGCATCAGTCTCTGTGTTCATTTATGTATCAATCATGGTGATTTAGAAGGTCTTGATTCCTGGTGTCCATCTTTACCCTCTTTCTCTTATGCTCTTTCTGACTCTTTTTCTGCAGGGTTCCATGAGCACTCAAGAGAGGGATTTGATGGAGACATCTTGCTTAGTACTGAGTGTTTCCAGATCTATCACTCTGCATAATATCTGACTGTGAGCCTCTGTATTGGTTCCCATCTACTTCAGGAGGAATCTTCTCTGATGATGGTTGAGCAAAGCACTACCTTATGAGTACAGCAGAATGTAATTGGGAGTAATTTTATTGCTACTTTTATTTAAAACAGTAATATTTGATTTTATCCTAGGTCCATGGGCCATTTAATACTCTCAGGTTCTTGGTCACCCATGCAGTGACAGGTGTGGGTTCTAACTCATGGAGTGGACCTTAAGTCAAATTTGATGTTGGTTGGCTATTCCCACAAGCTTTGTGCCACAATTGCCCCAGAATACACTGGAGGCAAGATGTCATTGTGGATGAAAGCGGTTGTGGCTGGTTTGATATTTATGCTTCTATTTCAAAAGCTTAGAGAATACTGTCCTATACCAAAGATGCTAGAATGTAGTGATGAAGGCTCTATGTAGGACCCTGCTGACTTCTCCATGTTCAAGGAGTTGTATAGGAGTTGGCTTCATCAATGGGTCCTTAATGTCAGTTTGTTGAGAACAACTCATCATCTTGGCAACAGCCAGGGTTGTTTAGGAATTTCCATGGGACCACTTTGGCCAAGAACTCAATTAGATGCAATCCAATCCTGGTACTGGAAGCTTCATTTGGCATTTAAGAAATTTCTGACCACTTAAAAGGAGAGCAAAAAAGATACATGAAAAGATTTTTTTGAGTAAAAGGAGGGAAATCTACAGAAAAACTTCAGATACAAAAATCAAAGGATATACTCAATTTCTTAGCTACATTACTAATAGTAGTTACAAAGCAATATTCTTCAGAAGGAAAAATAATTGGAGAAGGGGAGTATGATAGATATACCTAGTAGAACACTGTTCAACGTAAAGAAAAAGAAAAAAAAATCTGGCATGCATTACAGCATGGATTTTATGTGGGAATTTTTTCAAAGGATGAAATAAGCTAGCCACAAAAAATACAATACAATTGCATTTATAAGTATATTTAGAAGAGTCAGAGTCATAGAAACAGTATGGTGGTGGATGCTGATGACTTAGAGATGAGAAGATGAAAAGCTACCATTAAATACATATCACACTTCAGTTTTAAAAAATCAGAAATAGTGGAAGGGGATTAAAAGAGAGTAATATAGATATGGGTGTGAATATGAGTATGGATATGGGTATGAATATGGGTGTGAATATGGGTATGGATATGGGTGTGAATATGGGTATGAATATGGGTGTGAATATGGGTTTGGATATGGGTATGGATATGGGTGTGAATATGGGGATGGATATGGGTATGAATATGGATATGGATATAGGTATGGATATGAGTGTGAATATGGGTATGGATATGGGTATGGATATGGGTGTGAATATGGGTATGGATATGGATATGGGTATGAATGCAATGCATTTCATACAAGTATCAAATTTTCAAAAATAAAACACATTTAATTGTAAAATCATGACCTATTTTTAAATTTTTCCAACTTTTAAGTAATAGATTTTGCCATTATTATGCAAACACTTCCAAATATACAAAAGAAAAAATATTTCTCTGATTTTCTATAAGGCCAGAGTAGTTCTAACATTCAAACTATACAAAGATGTTCCAAGAGAAGAAACATTCAAGAGATTGTATTTTAAATGCAATTATAAATAAATAAATATTCTTTTAAATATTAACAAATATAACTACTGAAAAACATATTTATAGCCTAATATACCTGGAAAAAAGGCTTCATCCCAGGTTTGCAAAGATGAGATAATACTTTAAAAATCAAAACATGTACATCTCCAAATTAAGAAGTTAATGGAAGAAAACATTTTTCAGGAAAAATAAAGGGAAATTTGATTAAATTCAACACCCCCTCTTCGTTAATTCTCATTAAGTTAGTAATAAGCAGTAACTTCTTAATTTCATGAAGGTTATCAATATATTCTAAAGTATCAGAGAATACAACCTTGCATAATGTTTATAACCATGGAAAATTGTCAATGAACACTTATATTCCAGCTTGTACTACAAATCTTCACTAATGAAGCAAATGAAGAAGTTTGGCTCATAAGGATTTATAAATGAAAAACCTATAAATAGGCAAGCTGGAAGAGTCAACAAATAAACTGCATATGGAAGAGAAATTTCACAACATAGTGAGCCATAAGACCAATCTGCAATGTGCCAGCAAACAATAAGATCTGGCATCCTTTCAAAAAACCATCCGCAAGGCCATCAGTAAATGTCTGAGAATTAATTTCATGAAAGATAAGCGGGACCACAAAGACAGATTTAACACTTGACTAGATATTTTTAATAATTAAATAAATGAAGAGTGATAGAGTATTGTACAAAATAAAATATTCTGACAAAATGTTCTTCAACATATTCTCTAAGGAAAATAAAATACCAAAAGATATATACTGAGAGCAGATATTTATAAGGCTCAGAAAAAACAGTAACTATGTATAGAAAATAAAGAGACATTTAAATCAATAGGAAAGGCACAAACAACGCATTAGAAAAATACAAAAATTCCCATATAAATATTTTACTGAATAAATATATGGACAAGAAACACAAGAAGATGTGTTTAATTATAAGAATGAAAATGAAAGCTGAAGCAAGAAACCATTTCATATTAACTAAGTGGAAAATATGTAAAAATTTGACAAAATTGAATATTGGAAATGACATAAATCTACAAGATCATATCGCTGCCAGGACTGATGTAATAAATTAGTACAACTGCTCTGGAAAGTGCTTTAGTGACATTTCCTAAACTTAGCTATTCGTATATCTTACAATCCAGCAATTTTACCCCTAATGATGTGCACAAAAGAAAAATGAGCATGTGCACCATGCGATACCTATAAAGGCACTTCTTTTATAGTATCACTGTTTATCATCACAAAAAAGCCAAGAGGCGCCATTATTTGTGGAAGGGAGATTAGATGAAGGAAGCTTAGAACAGCCACATGACAGAATATTATAAGCAGATCAAGGAAACAAACTGCTAATTTGTAGCACTGTGGACAGATTTTAGCAGTCCAACTAGGAAACTGTGTTAGTCAGTTTTCTGTCACTATGAGGTAAACAACTAAAAGGAGAGAGCTTTCTTTAGGAGGACTGCATAGAGGCAAATGGAAATAGCTCTCAACAGAAAGCAAAACCATAGAAATTCATGATTCAGGATAAGGTTTGTCTCAGGTAGAGGAAGCCAGAAATGCAAGGGAATGGTTAAATAATGGGATTATATACCAGTAGCTTTTTATTTGCATTAGTAGGGTTTTTGAGTGCAGTTTATATTATTTATACTGAAAACAATACATGATGAAAATGAGTGATGTACTAATAGTGGGATAATCAAATTCTATGCACCTGAGGTTCAAAGAGAATTCAAAACAGGGCATGGTGGTTTGAATAAAATGGCCCCTATAGGCCCATTGGGAATGGCACTCTTTAGGTCAAAGGGATACGAATTGGAAAAGAAGAAGTCGACCTATCACTATTTGCAGATGATATGATGGTATATAAGAGCAACTCCAAAAATTCTACCAAAGAACTTCACCTGATAAACAACTTCAGCAAAGTGGCCGGATATAAAATTAACACAAAAAAATTGGTAGCCTTCCTCTACACAGAGGATAAATGGGCTGAGAAAAAAAATTAGAGAAATAATACCCTTCACAATAGTCACAAATAATATAAAATATCTTGGCATAACTCTAGCTAAACAAGTGAAAAGATCCAAATGACAAGAACTTCAAGTCTCTGAAGAAAGAAATTGAAGAGGACCTCAGAAGATGGAAAGATGCTCATGGGTTGGCAGGATTAACGTAGGAAAAATGGCCATTTTACCAAAAGCAATCTACAGATTCAATGCAATCCCCATCAAAATTCCAACTCAATTCTTCTCAGAGATAGAAAGAGCAATTTTCAAATTTATCTAAAATAACAACAACAACAAAATCCAGGATAGCAAAACCAATTCTCAACAATAAAGAACTTCTGGGGGAATCATCATCCCTGACTTCAAGCTGTACTGCAGAGCAGTAGTAACAAAAACCTCGTGGTGTTAGCACAGAGACAGACAGGTAGATGAATGGAGTAGAATTGAAGACCGAGAAATAAACTCGCAAACCTATGGTCACTTGATCGTTGACAAAGAAGCCAAAACCATAAAGTGAAAAAAGAGAGCATTTTCAACAAATGGTGCTGGTCTAACTGGCAGTATGCATGTACAAGAATACAAATTGGTCCATTTTTATCTCCTTGTACAGAGTTCAAGGACCTCAACATAAAACCAGATATGCTGACTCTAGCAGATGAAAAAGTGGGAAAGAGCCTTGAACACATCAACACAGGAGAAAACTTCCTGAACAGAACACCAATGACTCAGGCTCTAAGATGATCAATTGGCAAATGGGATCTCATGAAACTGAAAAGCTTCTGTAAGGCAAAGGACACTGTCAATAGGACAAAACAGCAATCTACAAATTAGGAAAAGATTTTTACCAACCCTACATCCAATAGAGGGCTAATATCCAAAATATACAAAGAATTCAAGAAGTTAGACTCCAGAAAACCAAATAACCATATTTCAAAAATGGGGTACAAAGCTAAACAGAGAATTCTTAACAGAGAATTCTTGAATGGCCAAGAAGCACCTAAAGAAATGTTCAACATCCTTAGTCATCAGGGGAAATGCAAATCAAAATGACCCTGAGATTCCACCTTACACCAGTCAGAATGGCTTAGATCAAAAACTCAGGGACAGCAGATGCTGACAAGGATGTGGAGAAAGTGGAACACTCCTCCATTGCTGGTGGGATTGCAAGCTGGTACAACCATTCTGGAAAACAATCTGGCGGTTCCTCAGAAAATTGGAAATAGTTCTATCTGAAGACCCAGCTATACCACTACTGTGCATATACCCCAAAGATGTTCCAACATATTACAAGGACATGTGCTCCACTATGTTCATAGTAGCCTTATTTATATTAGCCAGAAGCTGGAAACAACCCAGATGTCCCTCAACAGAAGAATGGATATATAAAGTGTGGTGTATTTACACAATGCAATACTATTCAGCAATTAAAAACGATGACTTCACAAACTTTGTAGGCAAATGGATGGAACAGAAAATATCATCCTGAGTAAGGTATTACAGACCCAAAAGGGCATACATGGTATGAGCTAACTGATTAGTGGATATTAGCGCCAAAACTCAGAAAACTCAGGATACAATTCACAGACCATATGAAGTGTAAGAAGAAGGAAGGCCAAAGTGTAGAGACTTCAAACCCACTTAGAAGGAGGAACAAAATAATCACGGGAGCCAGAGGGAAGGATAGACCTAGGTGGGAGAGGGGAGGTGGAAGAAAAAAGGAGGGTAGGACCAGGCATGAGATAAGATGGGAG
The DNA here is from genome assembly GCA_028551405.1 of Uromys caudimaculatus. NCBI lineage: Eukaryota > Metazoa > Chordata > Mammalia > Rodentia > Muridae > Uromys > Uromys caudimaculatus. Next base: position 70,358 of record JAPYYD010000031.1, on the reverse strand, counting down.
AGAAGTCCTGAGGGCCAGGAGAATGAATAGAAATAAGTAGCAGTGGGTTGTGGGGAACTTGGTGAACCACTAGAAAGTCCTAGACACCAGGGTTGCAAGAGCGTCCCAGGACCCTATGAGGATGACATTAGCAGAAATACCCAACAGCAGGGAGATAGAATATGAAGAGACCACCTCCAGTAGATAGATATAGCCCTCAGTAGAGAGATGGATCCACCCACTGATCTAAAAGTTTTTAACCCAGAATTGTTTCTATCTAAAGGAAATGTAGGGACAAAAATGGAGCAGAAGCTAAAGGAAAGGCCATCCAAAAACTGCCCAACTGTGTGATCCATTCCATCCGCAGACACCAAACCCCAACATTATTGCTGATGCCAAGATGTGCTTATAGATAGGAGCCTGGTATGGCCGTCCTCTGTGAGGCTCTGTCAGCACCTGACTATGACAGATGCAGATATTCACAGCCAACCATGGACTGAGCCTGGGGACCCCAGTGGAAAAGTTTGGGGAAAGGCTGAAGGAGCTGAAGGAGCTGGAGGAGTTTACAACCCCATAAGAAAAACAACAGTATCAACTAACCAGATCCCTCAAAGCTCCCAAGGACTAAATTACCAACCAAAGAGTATACATGAGTTGGTCCATAGCTCCTGCTACATACGTAGCAGAGGACTGCCTTATCTGGCATCAATAGGAGGGAAGGCACTTGGTCCTGTGGAGACTTGATGCCCCAGCAAAGGGGCATGCTAAAGGAGTGAGGTAGGAGTGGGAGCATCCTTTAAGAGGCAAAGGGGAAGGAGATAGGGTTGTCGGTTCCTGGAGGGGAGACCAGGAAGGGGCATAACATTTGAAATGTAAACAAATACAATGATTAATAAATACAAAAAAGGAGTAAGAAAAAAGTTGAAAGAGTAAAATGAAAACATAAATAACTATCAAAGAAATAAATAGGAGCTGAGAAGAAACTTTACCACCATCTTTTGGCTCACATCTACAAGACATCTGCACACAGTACCACAAACCCATAGATCCACAAAGTCATTGAGCCAACCTCATCATTCACAATAAAGCTAAGCAGTAGGAACATGTTCTGCTCTATGGTGAGGAGTTATTGTTATGTTGAGCTCTGGGTCTAGGCAGCTTCTACAAGGAAGCAATTGCTAAATGTGTCTAGAGGGAACCAGCTGTGGGGAAACTATTAATTAGCCACAGTCATTATAATGCAGAGTAATTGTTGAACTCAATGGAGAAAACAGAGGAGTTGAAGTTATGTTCTCTTGATTTGGTAAGAAAAGCATACAAGGATTTTATTATTCCCCCTGGACCAGAAAGAAGATTTTAGTAAGTGAATCATAGCTCCAACTAAAGAACTAAAATGGGACATTTACTGATTTAAGAAAGACCAACAAAACTGTCTTTGAAGGATGGAGCACCATCAGCTTCATATGCTTGTAAAGACTTTAGGTTCTTAAGCTCACTAATATGAGCCCAGAAAATAGTAAAAATTAGATGACCAAAATGAATTTGTTCTTATTGTAGTCATTACAATTATTTAGAATAATTACAGAAAGAGTGAGATAGAAATCACATATGAAGGTATCACATACCATATCCTATTAAGAAGTAGTAAACTGCCTCTAACTTTTCCTCACTCAAACTAAGGGAAGTGACTTTTAGCCAAGCTTCCCAGGAGTGCAGCAATGCTCATCAGCAAGTTTTTACTTGAAGATCAATTTTTAAATAGTAATAATTATTAATTTTTTTGCATTCTACTGTGTTTACATGCAGATTTGTTTCATTTATTTGAATGAAAAATATTTTAAATGAACTGCTCTTTTTTTTTTTCTTTTTTTTTTTTTTTTTTTTTTTTTCGAGACAGGGTTTCTCTGTGTAGCCCTGGCTATCCTGGAACTGACTCTGTAGATCAGGCTGGCCTCGAACTCAGAAATCCGCCTGTCTCTGCCTCCCAAGTGCTGGGATTAAAGGCATGCGCCACCACTGCCCGGCTGAAAAATATTTTAAAAGACTCAACTTTTAAACAAAAGAGATAGTTCTGTTATAACACACATAGGACCTTTTAGTCCCTAGCTTATTAGTTCATGTTAGATTTTTTTTTTAAAAAATTACTATAATTATCATATCTTGTTTAAAATTTTGCCTGAGTTTGACTTTTTTACTAAAAGGTATATAGTTCTATCCAGGCTTATAACAAAGGCTGAAAATACCATCATTTAGGAGGATAAGGCAAGAAGACTCAAATAAACCTATACCACATGATCTGTAACATCTTTAAGGGTATACCCAAAGAACTCTATGCCCTACTGTAGAGATACCTGCTCATTCATATTAATTGCTACTCTAGTCACAATAGCCAAGAGATGGAAGTAGCCTAAATGTCCATCAATAGATGAGTGCACAGTGAATATATGGTAGATATATTTACACCATGGGATCCTACTCAACTACAAAAAAGAAAGAAAGAAAGAAAGAAAGAAAGAAAGAAAGAAAGAAAGAAAGAAAGAAAGAAAGAAAGAAAGAAAGAAAGAAAGAAAATTGCAGGTATATTGATAGAGCTGGAAACAATTACTCTGAATGAGGTAACTCCGATACAGAATGACAACCATTGCAACTATTTTTCTTTCACTTGTGGATGTTAGTTTTGAATCTTCAAATATATGTGTCCAAATTTGGAATATCCACAGAGGGCATGAAATTGCTAATTGGTCATGGGGGTTGGGGAGTCTTCCAAAGGAAGCAAGATAGAAGATGCTGGTATTAAGGATTAAATGATTAAAAAAACTGAAGGGGTTGAATTGGGAAAGGATGGGGCTAGCATAGTAGGGAAGGAATATAGAGAAGGATAAATATCACTGATGAGCTTTAAAATTTTATATACTATAGAAAAGTCTACTATTGTAAAGGATACATATAGATACATAAAAATAGCAAATGAAGTTACCCAATAATAGGGCACCTACAAATACCAGAGACTAACACAAAAATTCCAGTGCCAGGAATGGGTTATATCTTTTGAAGTTGTTGGCCACAGAGGTCTCATTGACCCCAAAACAATACAGACTATTATCAATGTGTTTGGTTATTCTCCAGAAGTTGAAGTAAGACTCTGATGCTGAAGATATATACTTTAGTCATTGAAAATTGAGAAATTGTCTGGGTAGCTGTCATGGTAGTAGGTGATATGAAGGATGCTGGAAAATAAATCTTACCTATCTGTGAGCTACAATAATGACTAGCCTGGCCAGCCACATCCAACTGACATGCCACACCCACTATTGCAGTAGTAGCATGAACATCTTGGGAGTAACTAACCACTTTCTGGTTGGATTTAAGTACCACTCCACAAGATAAAATCCATACCTGGGACTATTATTGGACCAACAACCTATGGTTAGACAGCATAGCCCCTAAAGAAGAATCTACTGCCTTCATGCTGCTAAGTGAATATAGTATTAAAGTGACTCCTAATGGCTTATCATAATACTCATTGATTAATGCGTCTCTCAATCCTCATCACAAAAACCTCTGTTTTCAATAGATGAAAATTAATACACATAGAGGCCCACAACTTGCCTAGATAGGAGAATGCAGAGTATTCATCTCTAAAGGGAACACAGATACTGTGGCCCCTACCCAAGGCTCAGGGATCACCCAGGAGTAGAAGACAGAGAAAGTGAAGGGCCAGATCTGGTAGACAACTACAGGAAAATAAAGTTTTCTGGGAACAACAGGGAGACTGCACATATGCTCTCCGAGCATGTATGACAGCACATGTAAGGCCTGAGCAAACCCAAGCCACATGAAATCCATACATAGAATCCATCTCCAGCAATGCAGCTTTTGGCAATTGTTAATAACTGGGAGAGGGAAAGTCACTTTTCTCTAAGGATGATGTCACTAGTAAGTCAATAACTCTCCAGTTGAAGACCATATATCCAAGAATATTTGAACAACACAGTGTCTTTACAGGAAAAAAAAAAGACACAAAGTTGAGGAATAGGGTGGAACTAGGAAGACTTGCAGGATGCACATGATCAACATACATTGTGCAAAAATTCCAAAGATCTAGGTTATTAATTCTTTTTACATGACCTCAAGTTGAAGCAAACCTGGGTTGTACAGAGAGACCCTATCTCCCACACTAGCTGCATGCGATAGCATGATTTGTAATTTTAGTCCTGGGGAGGTGGAAACAGAAGAATTCGTGGGACACTCTGGTCAGCTATTCTATTCTACTTAGCAAGCTCCAATGAACCTGTTTCACAAACTGTGTATGACTTCTGAAGGTATAGAGGCAGAAACTGAAGCAAAAACTCTGAAGGAACTGGCTTGCTTAACTGGCTTTCTTATACAATTAAAGACTACCTACCCAGGCATGGTACTACCTCAAGTGAGCAAGGCCCTCTCACATTAAGAATCAATCCAGAAAACATCTCACAGGCATGTCCATAGGCAAAACTGATGGATGCCATTTCTCAGTTGAGATTCCCTCTTTCCAGGTGGCTGGTCTGTGTCAGGTGACAGAAACTACCATATTGATATGTACCCCCCCACACACACACACACCGCATTTACATACATTCATATTCACATACATATGCAAACATAAAAGAAAGGTCAGATTACATTTCCTGAGCTTCTTCTGTGGTTAGGCATGGTCACTGAATGACTTCCAGCCACAGGACTAGAAATGTGTGAAAAAATGGCACCAATCTGACAAACACAGTTTTAAAGACTTGGAGTGGTCCTTGTTCTCTTGTATCCCTTTTACTATATGCTTTTCCCCATATCTGGGGTCATCTTTGAAGCTTGCTGATAAGCCTAAATGAAGACAAAAGGATATCAATGGACCCAGGTCTCTGAAAACTAGCTGGAAAACAACCCCCTGACCTCATGCCCAGGGTGAACTTTGCTTTCCATAATGTAAAGGTAATTGTGCAAGCTTTGGGGCTCATCAAGTAAAGATTAAGCATGTGCTAATAATCAGGGTCTCTAAAGCCATTACAAAGCATGGCAGAGTGTGAAATAATTCATATAAATTAGTAATTAGCACCAGGAATGGCATGGAATATACACTCTGTCACTTTAAGGCCACAGGCACTACCCTGCCACCTCCTATCAATCTATGTCTTAAATTGCAGGGGAAAGTTAACCACAAATAATGAAGTCATGGAATCAAGCTGTCACAAATTGGCTGCCACATCCGAAAGGCATTTGGGATGTGTGTGTGTGTGTGTGTGTGTGTGTGTGTGTGTGTGTGTGTGTGTGTGTGTGTGTGTGTGTGTGTATGTGTGTGTGCATGCGTGTACACATGCACACTTAAGAAAAAAGCAAGAAGGAAGACAGAGGAAAGAAGGGGGATGTGTGTAACTAGAGCTGGAAGACAGTGGTCAAACGAGTTTTCTAAATCCAGTTTAGCTCCAAAGGGGCAGGAGTAAGCAAAGGGGCTTTGGCCAGTTGGAGGATGAAGCACTTCACACCTGGTGTCTCATCCTTCCAAAACCACCCTGAAGGTAGGTATTATTTTCTCTATTTACAGTTGAGAATCAGTGTTCTGGGAAGCAAGAGATCAGACCACGTAAGCAACAAAGTTAGGATTCTCACCTGAGTTGGTCTGGTTCTAATGTTCTTCTTATTTCCAATGTAAGCATTTAAGCTGTGACTCTTCAGAGTCTATGCTAAAGTCAGGCCTAACCCTCTGCTTGTGGGACAGTGTGCCTGTGACTAAATGGCCATTAGTGAAAGTGTTGCATACAACTAAAACACTAAGAACATTTAAAATGACTCTTTGAAATGAAAGCTAGGCTCAATCACAGCCCACTTTCAAGGGGGCCTGGTTTAAATGGCCAAATGCTACAGGAAAAGGCATTAAGGGAAGTTACCTTTCTGCTGGGCTTGCAAAACTTAGGTTCATGAATTCAAGAGAAGATTACAGAGGAGAAAAGAGGGTTGGAGACTGCAGCCTCAGGAGCTTCACGCATCTCAGAGGCCAGGAGGTTGGCTTTTCCATTGTGCAATTAAAGCATTCTATCCAGCCTCACTCCCAGTCCCTAATTAATCTGAAGCAATGAATCCAACTGCTCAAAAGCATTTGCTAATTGAGATGCCTGCTGGCCAGGTCGTCTCCCCCTCCCCTTTCTGACATCAAGCTCCCTCCACTGTGCCAAGGCAAATGTTCTAGTTTGCCCTCTATTGCTGAGATAAACACTATGATCAAAAACAACTTGGAAGAAAAGAGTTTATTTAATCTTGTACAGTATAGTTTATCATGAAGGTAGTCAGGGCAGGAACTCAAGGCAGGTACTGAAGCAAAGGTCATGGAAGAACATTGCTTACTGGCTTGCTTATACCGCCCAGGAGTGGCACAGCCCAGAGTGGGCTGGACCCTTCCACATCAATCATTAAATAAATAATATACTCCCACAGATTTGCACACAAGCTAATCTGAGGGCATCTACTCAGTTAAGGTTGCCTTTTCCCATATGACTCCAGCCTCAGTCATGTTGACAAAAATTTAACAAATACAGTAGGATAGTACAGGCTCCGGACTCTTGCTACCCTGCCTTTGTACAAGGAAAAACGCCCAGTAGACACAAGAAGTAACTTTCTTGGACTTAATTCACCAGTAGAAATTGCTACTCAGGTTTCACAATTACTCTAACTGAAAATTCTTGACTAGTCCTGGTTTTATTATTTTCATGGCTGTTGGCAACTGTTACACAGCAGTAAAGGTGTTAAGTTTAGGAACTCTGGATACAGAGCTTAGACTTTTATTTATAAGTAGGCTGACTTTGGGAAGTTACTAACAACCTCTTCAGTTTGTTCATCTGGAAAATCAAACTAGTAGAATTTTTCCTGGAGTCATAGTGAAGAGAAAATAAATACAATAGAAATGTATCACATTTTTAATAAAGAGGGCATGGTTAATCTGGATATCGGAGCATATTTTCCCAAGGTAACCACAAATTTGCCAATGCTTGCTTAAAAACACAGTGTCTAAGAAACAAATGGAGGCTGAGTGAGTCAGGATGAAGGAACTTGTAGACCAGAAATAAGATGGAAGTGAAGGGGCTGGAGGATGCCCATGACTGGGAAGTAGAAATACTCATGAAAGGAAGTGAACAGACAAGTGTGGTTTCAATAAGAATGTCCCTCACAGGCTCACATATTAGAACTTTGGGGTCCCAGTTGGTGGTGCTGTTTGAGAAGGTGGGTGTGGCATTAATAGAGGAAATACACCTCTGAGGGTGGAGCTTTGAGAGCCTATAGCTTGCCCTACTTGATTTTTGTTCTCTATACCCTGTACTTGTGGTTCAAGAGGTGAGCACTCAACTGCCTGCTCCTGCTGCCATGTCTGTTGCCTCTGCTCTGCCATTATAGATTCTTACCCTTTGGAAGCATAAGCCAGAACGAATTAATCTCTAAGTTACCTTGGCCATGATGTTTTATCACTGCAACAGAAAAATAACTGACTTAGTTACAGTTTCATTGCTGTGAAGAGATACCATGACCAAGGCAATTTTTTTATAAAAGACAACATTTAACTGAGGCTGGCTTACAGTTTCAGAGGTGTAGTCCATTATCATCATGGCAGAAAACATGGCAGAATCCAGGCAGACATACTGCTAGAGGAGAGTTCTACATCTTGATAAGAATGTAGGCAAACGAAGACTATCTTTCTAGGCAGCCAGGAGAAGGCTCTCTTCCACACTGAGTCAAGCTTGAGCACTGTGAGATCTCAAAGCCCACCTTTACAGTGACATGCTTCATCTATTCTAACAAGGCCACACCTCCCAATAGTGCCACTTCCTGTGGGCCAAGCGTATTTAGACCACCACAGTTACTAATATAGTTCCCACAAGAAGTCAGATGGGAATGGGAAAGGAAAAAGTAACAGAAACAGAGGAGGAAGACAGAAATGCCAGGACTCATTGTTCATTTATCCCCAGTTTCTTAGCCACCCAGAAATTACAAAACACAATGACTATAGTTGCTATCTATCTAGCCAATTAGAATCTCCAAAATTCATTATAGCATTAACATTATTTTGCTTTCTTTTTTTCTTGAAAAAAAAAAAGCCACCCTTCCCCACTTTGACCAATTTTTCTTTGCCCCTAAAATGCAGGTGGATATGATAATCAATATTTGGGGAGAGAAGGTGGTAGCATTTATCAAGTAGCCAACTCAGGAGGCCAGTACTTCATGGAACCTGCCTTATCATAGTATTGTCCCCAAGGATGAAAGTTTGAAAAGGAGACATGTTGCTTTTCCAGAAAAAGGAAGAGGAAGAGGACAGAACACAAAGGAGACAAAGGGATCCTAGTCACTGATCCAAAACCTTAGATTTCCCTGATGGCAGAGACCTGGGCCACCAAAGGTAAAAGTCTGATCATTTATTTTGATTTGAATTCTAAGCAGAATAATGCTCCACAATGGAATCCAGTTCAGGCCCTGGAAACCCCACTGAAGGCTGAATCCCTAAGGTGACCAGTGACTGAGGCAAGGGAAGTACACAGGGACAATGAGGAGGCCATTCTTTTCTGCCGTTGTGACTGGACACACTGTGCCAATGCTGGAACTATGACTCTGCCTGGGGACAGCACATCCCGGGACCCTTCCCCTGCCACGTAAGTTACTTTCCTCAGGCCCACTGCCCTCTGCATTTATCTATTGCAAGTCACGGGTTATCTGCACCTGCATTTACAGGGCTTGAAAGGAGAACTTAAGCCTGTTAAAATTCATCTGCCCTAAAAAAGAGAGTTTCAGATATTACAAAGCACAGTGGTAAGGATGGAGGTGTGGGAGGAATTTTGGCTTTCCTGGTGGCCCCAGGTCTCAAACCAACAGACAGATATCAAAGAATAGTGTCTGTTCACTCATTTATTTAATAAATATGTATTGAGTGCCCCCTATGTGACAATGTTTCTGTCATATTGCTGATATGAAAAGGAGGCAAATTCCCTTCTCTCTGAGACCTGGAAAGCAAATATTAAAGCAGGAATTGTAAAAGACTGTGAGTGACATGCTCAAGTGTATCAATGAGGAGACATGAAGACATGTCACAATAGGCAAAACAAGAGAGTGATCCTAAAAATTGCTTAATTCAAACTCTCACATCATAAATGAGGAAAATGAGTCCTCTAACGGGGAATGTAGTGAGTTTAACTGAAGGCTGCTGATGTGACTGGTGGAAGGTGTCTCCAGGAACAGGTGAGATCTTTCACTAAAACATCTGGAATGGGGCCAAAAGTGATTCTGATTTTGGATTTTTCCACATCTTAGAATATTTTCATACACATAATGAGATATCTTGGGGATGGGGCTCAAGAATAAACTGAAGGTTTGTTTACGTTTCATATATTCCTTGTACATGTGGGAAGAATATAATTTTGTGCAGTGATTTCAGCGTGCCCACATTTTTTTTTTTCTGTGACCTGTTAGTTGAGGTCAGGCATGAAATTTTCTACTTACAGCATTAAGTAGGGACTCAAAAATTTTAAGTTTTGGAAAATGCAGCATTTGCTCTTCAGATTCAGTCTATGTTATGATCTGATCTCAGTCTTTGAGAACTAGAGAATTTATTCAGAGTTTGTATGAGAGGCCCATCACTTCCACAAAAGCTCCACAGATGACCTCAGCCTTAAGCAGCTCCCCCCCTTTATGAATTCTAAGCTCATGGTTGACTGGAATGCTCAGATCTAGGACAGTAGATCCTAGATAAGAGTGTAGCAAGGCGTAGCTCCCACACAGCAACTTCAGCTCTCTACACCATGGCAACAACAGAAGCTAGAGTCACTCCAATCTGAAACAGTCTCATTCCTCTACATAATAGGGGGTTACCAGTATCCTCAGAGAAGTGAACTGTGAGAGCTCACAGTTATCATGGGCTCAAGGTTAACCTTAGAGTTAACCTTGCTCCTAGATGAGCACTCTAACCTTGAACAATCTGCTTCTGTGAGATTGGGCCCAGTTCGGGCTCTCTAAAGCCATCCATACCTTTTTCCCCATTACTCAAGATTAAGTTTTAGTTTATTCCTTTGCCTATACCCTCTCCTAGAATCAAGGGGCTAAATGTCCCTCCGTTGAATTTTCACATCTTTACATGTGGCTATTTGTTGCCTCTTGCCTACCTTCCCCAGAAATGACCATTGCCAACCCAGATACTTGCACCCAAGCCATCTCTCTAGTCTTGTTTAGAATGACCTAACCTCAGTTTCTTACTTTACTCTTAAAATACCTGACTCATCCTTTATTTCTGCTCACCTATCAATCAATTAATTTCAGATGTAAATTTTGACAGATATCTTTCTTGTTTTTCATTTCCTCCAGTTACAGATCTATCACAAACCCCAGCCCTTCTTCAAAATCCCAGTTGTAGGTATGTGTTGTCAGATAGCCATGGCTATGTCAAAATACCTGAGAGAAATAGGATAAATGTTTTAAATCTTGTTCATGATTTCAGATGCTTCAGACTCAAATCAATTGGACATGTGGTGAGGAAGAACATCATGATGGCAGAAGCATATGATAGAGGTGACTGCTTACATCATCGCAGACAGAAAGCAGAGCCACAGAAAAGGACCAGTACCATGTAGATTCTTCAAGGGCATGCTTCCAATGACCATTTTTCTCTACATAACCTTCACCCTCTAGTTTCTACCAGCTCCCAGTAATGCCACAAATTATGAATTCTTCAATGACTTTATTCCTTGATCAAACCTGAGCCCTCACGATCCAATCCCTTTCAAAATGACCTAGCTGAAACATCACATCAAGGATCAACCCTTGAACATGTGACATCTTTAGGGGAACACATTATGCCCAGACCACAAGTTTCATAACCACATGAGCCTCTGGGACAAGGCTATGCCAGGGTCTTCTTTACATTCTACCTGAGGACTCATATGTAATAGTTTACCAGTGGGTTGTTGGATGGTACGTAGGCACTGATGTATGGGTAGAGTGAACATACATTCCAGACAAGGGCCTCCTGAATGCCCTGGCCAGTCCCAGCTACTATGAATGTCTGATCATCCCATCTCCTCTGCCAGCCCAGCCTGGTCCTCTCTTCAAATTCTAAACCAAAGCTGAAACTTTTGGCTTCTATCTGTTTTCATCTGTGTTGCTTGGAAGTCACAGGGATGTAGTCAACAGTCTAGTAAAATAAAAAATGAATAAATACCACTGTTCATATTTAGCATTTTCTCCCAGGTCCCCCCTACCATGTCCTGCACTCCTTTCCTATTTGTCTTCTCATCTCCTCCCTCTTCCACCCCCCTAACTACAAAGAAAAAAATAATAACAAATAGGAAGGCTAATTCTAAGTTAGTACAGTCCCAGTGTGTATCCTGTCCTGCCTCTAGTCCTGTTATTTTCTCCTGTGTCTAGCTTTGACAAGACTGATGACATTTACGTTTTCCAAAAGCTTCAATAAAAGGCACTTTAGCTGCAATCACCTCCATCTAATTTCCCCAGTCAATTTTTTTTTTTTTTTTTTTTTTTTGCTTAAATCACACAACAGAACTGAGGCCTGAGCTGTTCTGACAACTTGTCACCAAATGGGGATCAGCCCAAATGGGATGTCTTGAAAACCAAGGACAAAGGAGAGAAGGCAAGCAGACTAAGTGGCCTCAAAATGAAGTGGGATACTAGAAAAAGGGGGGAGACTGCCAGGAGTCGGTGTGTTAGAGTTCTAGAACAGCAGGTGTCTGAGGAAGGCGTGGGGCCAAAACAAACAGAAAACTTGTTTCTTTCTCTAGAGAGGAAGCTAAAGGATGCTGGGCCTAGAAAGGCCAATTGTTCCATTGAGTCTTCCAAGAGAGAGGGTATCTGGAACACAAGAACCAAGCTTAGAGGATGAAGTCCAAAGAGCCAGGATGGATGCCTTCCTTTTGTGACATGTTCTGGATAGCAAGGTGGAATTGTAGGGGAACCAAAGCCCAGATTTCCTGCTCATAAGTGCACAGTGGCTCAAGGTCAAGGAAAAACACTAGACAAAACTTTCCACCCATTTTTAAACAGATTTATTTGTTGGTGTTTACATACACCAAAAAATAAGTATAAGAAGTGTCTCAATCATTTTTACCAGGTAAAGTCATTCACAAAACCACCACTTGGGTCAGGTAAAAGAACATGTTATGACTCACACCAGTCAGAATGGCTAAGACCAAAAACTCAGGTGACAGCAGATGCTGGCGAGGATGTGGAGAAAGAGGAACTCTCCTCCATTGCTGGTGGGATTGCAAGCTGGTACAACCACTCTGGAAATCAGAAAAATGGACATAATACTACCTGAGGACCCAGCTATACCACTCCTGGGCATATGCCCAGAAGATGGTCCACCATGTAATAAAGACACATGCTCCACTATGTTCATAGCAGCCATATTTATAATAGCCAGAGTCTGGAAACAACTCAGATGTCCCTCAACAGCAGAATGAATACAGAAAATGTGGTACATTTACACAATGGAATACTACTCAGCTATAAAAAACAATGACTTCATGAAATTCGCAGGCAAGTGGAGGAAACTTGAAAATATCATCCTGAGTGAGGTAACTCAGTCACAAAAGAACAAACACTGTATGTACTCACTGATAAGTGGATATTAGTCCAATAGTTTGGAATACCCAAGATTCACTTCACAGCAACCGTTGAGCTGAGTGTGGGGTTCCAGATTGAGGAGTTGGAGAAGGGACTGAAGGAGTTGATGGAGTTTGCAGCCCCATGGAGGGAGCAACAGTGTCAACTGGCCTGACCCCCCACCCCACCCCCGTGTTCCTGGAGACTGGACCACCAACCAAAGAATACACATGGAGGGACCCATGGTTCAGGCCACATATGTGGCAAAGGAGGGCCTTGTTGGCAATCCGTGGGAGGAGAGACCCTTGGGCCTGAGGGTGTTAGATGCCCCTGTATGGGGGAATGCCAAGGAGGGAAGACGGGAGTAGGTGGGTGGGTGGGTGGGTGGGAGAATACCCTCATAGAAGCAGGGGGAGGAGGGAGGTGATAGCTATTGGGTTTCCAAAGTGGAGACCTGGAAAGGGGGAAACATTTGAAATGTAAATAAAACATCAAAAAATAAAAATAAAATAAAAACTATGTTGATCTTGCAGGAAAATCAGAAAAAAAAAAAAAAAAAAAAAAAAAGAACGTGTTATGAAATCTTATACAAACTTCTTGTAGCCACCAGTTGCAGGTTCAATGACTGAGAGTATCAGGCCCATTTTAAAAACTCTAGGTTAGTTTTGCCCATTTTTTAAATTACTCTCAGCATTAGTGTGTGTGTGTGTGTGTGTGTGTGTGTGTGTGTGTGTGTGTGTGTGTGTGTGTGTGTGTGTGTGTGTGTGTGTGTGTGTGTGTGTGTGTGTGTGTGTGTGTGTGTGTGTAAGAGACAGAGACAGAAACAGAGAGAGAACAAGTCATACTAATGGAGTTTGTTATTTCATGGTTACATAACATTCATTCATTTTTTAAATCATTGTATCCTTTAACATTTCACATAATATCGCCCTTCTCGGGACTCCACAAACCTCCCATTCCAGCTCTCCTCTCCACCCTCCCCTTTGCCTCTATGAGGGTGCTTCTCTACCCACTCACCCACACTCCCTCACTGCTCTAGCACCCCTATGCTGGGGCATCAAGGCTCCACAGGACCAAGGGCCCCCCTCCCACTGATGTCAGATAAGGCGATCCTCTGCTACATATGTAGCTGGAGCCATGGATCCCTCCATGTGTACTCTTTAGTTGGTGGTTTAGTCTCTGAGAGCTCTGGGTGGCCCAGTTAGTTGATAGTGTTCTTCCTATGGGGTGACAATCCCCTTCAGCTACTCCATTCCTTCCTCTAGCTCTTCCATTGGGGTCCCTGGGCTCAATCCAATGATTGGTTGTATCTTTCATTGAGTATCATTCATTCAATTTTTTTTTTTTTTTTTTGGTTTTTCGAGACAGGGTTTCTCTGTGTAGCCCTGGCTGTGCTGGAACTTACTCTGTAGACCAGGCTGGCCTCGAACTCAGAAATCCACCTGCCTCTGCCTCCCAAGTGCTGGGATTAAAGGCGTGCACCACCACTGCCCAGCAAGTATCATTCATTTTTATATCATAATTATTTATTCCTCATGACATCAATAGATTTAGATTTTCCAGTTTGAAGATCTTTTCTCCAGATCAGTGTTTCTCAATCCTCTTGTTCTGGCTTGTTTCTCTGTTGCAGTGATAAAACGCTGACCAAAAGCTACCTGGGAAGAAAACAGGCTAATGTTGTTGCTGTTAGCTTTCAGATTATAGTCTATCACCAGCAAAGCCAAGGGAGAACCTGATGGCAGAAACTGAAGCAGAGACTGTGGTAGAACAATGCTTACCAGACCACTTTCTTAATGGCTTTCTCAGTTACATTTCTTATACCCCCAGGACCATCTGCCCAGGTGTCCTTGCCCATCATACCAATCATTCATCAAGAAAATGACCCACAGGCATTCCCACGGGCCAATCTGATGGAGGCAATTCCTCTATTAAGTTACTACTCTTCCCTGGTGACTCTAGCTTATGTAAAGTTAACAAAACAGACCAGCACACCTTTTGATCAAACCCAGGGCTTTATGTAAGCTATACAAACACTTGACCTTTGAACTACACCTCCTCCCCTTTAAGTTTGGATCGATTTCAAACAATACTCCCATAAAACAATCTTCTTATATTGGTGAACATAGTTACATTTCTGTCCCAAGTCACATGCAGGAGTAAAATTGCTAATCCATAGTTGTGGTTAGACAGTTGTCTTTGGTACATGATAGCCAGCCATTTTCTGGAGAGGTCATATGAATTCATTCTTCTCCACAACAAAGCAAATGATGCTGACTTCAGCCCCTTTGATGACTGTACATAGTTTGAATTCCCATTTCTCTGATTTCTAAAGGTTTGCACCCTTGTTCATACACTACTGACCATTTGGGTGTTTTGTCAAGGCTTCCGCTTATTTTGTTTTTCTATTATCTTGTAGGAATACCGTGTCTTTTCTGGAAGTAAGCCCTTTGATATTTACATCCAGGCCAAGGGTACAATGTGGTACCAAGAGAGCACCATGCCATCAACCTGAATTCCTCAGTCTTTTTCTTTCCCTTCTTGCAACTATATTTTAACCCTAGTGTTTCTCAGTACTCACCATGATCAGCCCCAGCTTTCCTCCCCAGCCCTATACTCCCAGCCCATTCTCCTTATCTCCAAACAGCTTAGATGGTCACAGCCTAATAACCAGATAATGCAGCATCAGTGACAAACAAACTCTTCCAGGCCTTATGCTGTGGCCCTAGGCCTCGCTCTGACCCAGTGCAGTGCCAAGGCTCACTCACACCTAGGATCTCAAAAAGGACTTGAAACTGGGTACAGAGCTGAACTCTTCAGATGGTATCAGAAGACACGGACATCTCTGAGACTGAGAACATTATGGGAGAAAGATGTGTCGGGGGAAAACTTTCATAGATCCCAGATGGTATACACTTAGAAGAGACAGATTTGGAAGAATATTTGTTTCTAAAAGGAAAGACTACTGGTCAGGATAGGATTTGGGCCAAGATCTCATCTCATTGCTTCACATAATGACTAGTCATTTGAGTAGGCCAAAGATTGTCCTTGCTTTTAACTTTAAAGTTCTCCCTAAGAGGAAACTCTCAATACCAAGCAAACTGGCCACCCTACTGTTACATTCTTAATAGGAAAGTGATTTTCTGACTGTGCTGCAAAACATTTTCTATGTCACTTGTCCCAACTGAATTGGAAATGGGATACAAGGTTTATACCTTTGCTTCCATATCTGAGTATTTGGTTATGTGACTGTTCTAGAATATTCTAGTAACTTAGAATGAAGAAACCCTCCCATTTCTGAAAGAAGTAGGCAGAAAACCATTTTTGCATCAGTATTTTCGAAAGAGTTGCTGCCTACCAGGCTCTGAGCACCATTGTGCATCAGGCATCCCACCAGGTGTTCTGTTAACTACTCCTGCTAATCTCTTTGTCATCCCTTGTATAAGTACGAATGCCATCACATCTCTTGGGTGCAAGCAACCATAGGCCCAGAGAGCTTGAGCACTTCACTCAATATAATTCACTTACTTGACAAAATAGGGCTCAACCTCCCCCCTGCCCCTACCTATTTCTAAAGGCTCTGGGTGTAACAAGTAATCACATCAAATTAGTCTGTGCTATCATACTTTGACAGGTAAATGATTTTCTCTCACCTACCCCTCTTATACCTGTCCCATGATACTATGATTTCATATGTATCAGCTCACCAGAGAACTACCTGACAGAGTTATCATGGAATCAATCACAGCCTTTATGTTTTTAAAAAATTCTTCTAAACAAAGAGATTGTTATTAATAATGCCTAGAGAAAACCAGAGTTTATCCACAAGGTTGGACAGGTAGGCTTTGGCAGATCTAAGCAAATATTTCCTATGAAATGACTTTTCTAAGCTTGATGTTCCACATGACTAGAGATATCAGAATCTCAACTTATAGAAGGAAAAAAATATGAGAATCAAAGGGAAAGCAAGAGGCCAGGTGCCCAACAGCTAACATCCAGGACTCTGTTTTCATAAGCATGAGAACTTACTGAAAATATAATGATTTGTACATTTAAACTGTGTTTGCCAAGCTGCTCTCATGACTTCAGTGGTATGAAAATTAAAGTGAGACCTGTTTGGGTCTAAAGATTAGACTCTCCAGTGTTTTAAAGGCTATGCAAATACTGCTATACCTAGCAAGATAACAGTCGAAGCAAAGTAATAACAGACTGGACAGACCATGTGAAAATCCTTGTAGAGGAGATGAGAGATGTCCTTGGATGGGCCATTCCTGAACTGTGTAGCCTAGAGAGATCTATAGATATCAAAGGGGATAGAAGAATGGTTTCTCCTAGACTTCTTCGTGATCGCTTGATGGACAGTATGGACCTTTATCTAGCAATATATCCAAATATATAATCACACCTAAATGATGCTGCCTCCACCTTCAGGGACTTTGCAGACCCAGAATCCATTCAGGTACCTCTAGTCATCAGACCCTCATTTTTAAGAGAAGAAAACAAAATGCACAAAGGTGTGTGGATTTTCCCAAGTTTTTTAAGCCAGATCTAATCCTGTAGAAGAAATTACACACTTCAAGGCTTAAGTCTGTGTTCACTGTTCTCCACTGGGGTACCAAATGCCTGTCCACCAGTTACTGTCTATGGATTAAAGTACACAGGTGTCTCTGAAGTATCCATCACAAACATGAACTGGAGGTCTCTCTCTAAAGGAAATAGAAACTATCCAAAACCCTGGGTGGAGACATAAGAGGTATGAACAAATGGTCAAAAATATTTTTGAAGAATCTAAGAATGATATGAAACTGCCTCTTCAAGTAAGATAAAGTATTCCATCACTTTCAGCAATTCCAAACACGCAGCCTGTTAGAGAGGAAGACGGCTACTTTTTCTTTACCCAGAAGATACCCCAAAGCTTTTCTCCTCAGCTTCTTGAGGTCAAGGACGATGTTGAAAAACTCTCTTGCAAATCTCAAGAGCAGATGTGGAAGAAATTCCAGATGGTATTATCATGAGCCAAGTTCACAGACATGACAAGACTCAGTGGGATTGAGTCCTAGAGGGAATTCTTCCATCTTCATCTCTGATCCTGACTTAGCAGGAGCTTCTAAAAGCCCTTTAACAGCTGGCTGAAGCCCAGATGGTAATGAGCATGGATGGAGCCAAGTCTCGAGGTGACTGTTAATTTGATTAATACCAAGTATCTATCATAATTATTGAAACATTTTGCTCCACTTTCACCGATCTTTGCCCCAACCAACTTGACTTTCTGGCCCTCTGCTTCCATCTTTCTTTCTTCATGGGGCTGTTCAATTAATTTACTTCCAGCAAACAAAATCCACTATTGGGAGCCTTTTCTTTTGAAGTCTCAAGGCTGATTCCCTGCTGTCTTACAACCACTTCAACAGCCATGAGTCAAGAGAAAATCATAGGTAGGAGAGCAGCCCACTCTACTGCTCCCTCATGACCCAAGTGTGCTTGCATGCTTGTATGGCTGCAGAGCAATTGCAGGCAAGTTAGTTAGGGCAGGAAATTTAGAGGTAGGGCTTTGGGGAGTTCTGTCCAGAGGAACAGTGATCTTGGGAAGCAGGAGTCTCGTGATCTGGATCCAGTCCAAAGCAAACAGTACAGCACTCAGGAGCCCTCCATGTTCAAGCACACCTAAGTTCGCCTCCAGTTAAAACAAATATTTGGCTGGTGGTTCCATTTCTGAGAGTCCCAAGGATCCAGATTAGTTGACTCTATTGGTCTTTCTATGGCGTTTCTATCCCCTTTGGGGCCCTCAACTTCCCCAAGGATTGTGGGAGAGAGTGGCTGGGAGGGGCAGTGATCAGGACATAAAATGATTAGAGAAAAATAAATTAATTAATTAAAAAATAAATGCTAGGCTATTCAACATGTTTTATGGCAAGATTTGCCTGTGAGCCTAAAAGGTCAAAAAGATATCATCAATCTCTTGTCTCCATGGCTTTGGTACTTTCATGTCTCCTGCACAAAATTTGCCCCCAGAGAAACAAGTTCAAAGCTTAGAGTACCCAGTAAAGCAAAGACTCAGCTGTATAGTTTATGGCATCCACTGTGATGGTTTCAGGGAAGCAGTGGCCCATATGGCAGCCACTTAGGGACACCATCTTGCCTCCATTGGTTCTGCAGGTCACATACTGCCTGGATCACTCTATCTAGAAGGATATATACTCTTCTGTCTCCAGATGAGAGAGTCCATGGTCCTTTCTAATTATCCAGTGATCTGGAACCTGGGCCCACAACCTAAAATACTCCTCATTCTCCCTTCCAGCCCAAGTTCAATAAATTAAGAGCACCCCTTTCCAACCTTTCCATAGACCCAGTATCCAGATCTCTGCCCAGCTTTTCAGCTTCATCTATATTATCCTATCATGAATGGGCTCCTTGTGTTTTCTATTGAAATCATATTGTCTTTAACTTAAGCTGTTATATGAAACAGCTTTGCAAAGTTAGTATCATCAGTATTTTATAAATATGGATTCATTCTCGTGTCAAGTTTCCTTTAACTGTGGCAGGGAGCATTTATGTGTCTTACCTGTCGTGACCCAACTAGTATGGCTGAGCTAGGATATAACCCAGGTCAGTCCACTCCAGGTTCCACACATGATGGCACACAGCTAGAGTATTGCTTTTCTGTCCTCATCAGAGCCTAGGACTGAGTGTTTTCTCACTGGCCTCCCATCCAGTTGCACTCCTGTTCATCTTTGCTGCAAGGATGTTCTATCCCGAGCTCTACTTCTACTTGTCTCCTGAAAGTTTTGGCTAGGCTTCTCAGCTTTGAAATAAGAAATGTAAAAGAAACCATCAACTTTCATATGTCCCAGATCTATCTTGTTACAAATGATAATAGTTCTGCACAGGTGTGTACAAGGGCAGAGATCATTATTCCTAAGGCATTAACCAAAGCCTAGGGTTAATATGCAAGGCTTCCTGATGATCTCTCTTTCTGACCCCTGCCAGGAGACTCCATTCTTGCAGATCTGCCAACTCAACAGACATACACAAGGCTCAGATGCTTATGAAGCCCTACTGCCCAAATGCCAAGCTCTCACTCGGTTCTCCCAGCCCATCCCTGTTCTGAGCTGATGGCATTATCTGGCCAAATTGCAGGTCCTCTCCATATGGGTTAGCCACGTCCTGATGGCATCTGACTTGGTACAGTTGCATTCAGAACCTTCCCTTTGTCATACTCATTCAAGGGCCAAGATCTTGAACAGAGTTTCAGCTTCCCTGCCCTCTTGCTGGCTAGGCTTCTCCAAGTTCAGCCTAATTAAAAACACCACATTCTGTAGCTTTTGCTAGTAAGAGCTTCCAACTGTTTCTCTCCCAAATCTGCAACTCATTTCTTACCAGTACATTCTCCCTTTGGGCCCCTTTGGTTTTCTAGAGCCTATTAAAGCAGCAGTGCTTGCCTTATTTACATGAAATGAGGGTGCAATACATGCAATTCCCTTCTTGTCACATCTTGAACAATTTACTCTCCCTCTTCCACACACTGTGTGCTTCTTGTCTCTTCCATTGTTTTTTCCCTTAGCTGGGATTTGGGTTTAAAATGTATATTGTCACCAGTCATCTTCTGTTACTCAGCTCTGGTGGGATTGGAAATAAAAAATTTCCTGTGTTTCTCACTTGGAGATAGGTCACATGACTGAGGGTGTATAGCCCTCCCTTCACACAGGAGAGAAAATTAATTCAAGCGATGGGTACCAGGTTCCTAATATAGAGATGAAGGTGGACAGCCTAGAAATGGCTTTAGCTACAATGCACTAGTTTTTGCATTTACTCCCACACTGCCTATGTTAGACACTGACACCTCTGGATTAATAAGTACTATTGAATAAATGAGGGAAGGGAACGGAAGGAAAGGGAGGAAATGAGTGACAGTTATTTTTATTGGCTTGTAAGAACTTATTTCTAATACTTGCTTACTTGCCCAAGGCATCAGTCAAGAAAACTACAGCCTGACTTAGAGAGAGATCTGTGCCTCCAGGTTATAAATCTTAGCAATGATCTGTTCTAATCATTATCATCTGTAGACCTTTGGTCCACAAGCCCTCCTTATCAGAACTCACTAACCTGATACTCAGCAGACTATATGGCCACACAGCGTTTTAACTTGATATTCCTTACCCCACTTATACAATCCCAACATTAGGACTTTCAACCTCAGAGGAGTCATGCTCAGAACCACAGTGCAGTGGAATACCACGTGGGCAGCAGCATCATTTTGGGAGCAAGAAAGAGCACCCATAGACCTGGATTCTCCAACTTGCTGGGCGATGTTTAAAGTGTCTTTAACACTATGAGACCCTTCTGATCCACTACAGACCTCAGGGCCAATTGGCAAGCTTCCTAGCATGTAACAGATGCTACATCAGCATCATGCTATGTGACAAAATTGAGCCTATATTCTTTCTGGATCCCTGATAAGAAAACCCATGGAGAGGAACTAATACATAGTAACAGACAATGTTAGGCTCTGAGGCCAGACTTTGTGAGCTCCAATACTTCTGCTCCATGCCCTCCAAGGCTGTGCCAAATGACAATATTAGCTCTTCTCTGTGGGGCTCTGTTTCCTCATCTATGAGATGGAAATGTTAGGAAAGCATAGTTGTGAGATCACGAAAGATTTGAATAGATACTTAGGTTCTTGGCTCCCTTTAAGCGCTGTATAAAGGTGATTCACTTGATTTTGTTATTACAGAAAGGATGGACTTGTGCTCAGGAGTAAAGAGAATTTGAGGGAATCACTTTGGACAAATAATAGCAAGGACATATGTACTCATCTCAAAGACTTAAGACATCTTATCAGCTAGTTAATGGGGAATAACAAAACACTGGAAGACTCAGAGAAACCATGTTCTTTTCCTCTGGCACCTGGAACCTGGCTGTTGTGAAAAGATGTCTCTGCTTTTGTAGGTTCTACTGGGCTATTCTACCTCAGCTGACAAGCTGGTCCCACTCGTGCATGCTCTTTCTGTGATTTGTGTGGACATAAGACAGCTTCCTGGGGATGACTACTCACACAGAGAAATATTTAATTCTTATCAAGGTGGCTTCATAACTGGCACCTTGTCATCTCTGCCCATGAACTCACAGTCAAAGCCTCCTGTGGGCATATTAACACAAAGGCCAGGTGTAAAGTGGGGGAAGCACATTGAGTAGGAGAGGGAAGACCTCGCAGTCATAAGGGAAGGAGGCCACAGGGAAGGATGAAGGATCAGGACATTGACGAGACTACTGCTTGTAGAACTACCTGCCTCTCACTATCTAGTTTCCTCTGACTCTGCTGCATCAACCTCACATTCTCAGCCCTTCCTAAGTGCCCAAGCTTGTCTATGGACAACTGATTTACAAGCCCTCAGGCAGGAAATGAGATGCAGCCTTTGAAATTTGTACATTTCCAAGGAACAACACTACACTGCGGCCCTTGATAAAAGTACTGTCCCCAGGGTCCCTGCCTCCTGTGAAGAGAGAGATAGGACTTACAGTCTCCAGGGAGCTAGTGCTGAGTGTCCACACCAGAGAGGCCAGGCATGGGTACATTTAGGCAGAACCTGCACCCTCATGCTTCCAGCTCAGACAGAAGTGGGAGAAATATGCCCACTCCGGAGCTTGGTGTACCAAGCAGAAGCATTGACCCTCAAGTAAGGGCTTGGCCCCATTTTGAGGACAAAGTACACTTAATAGCTTTGAAAATGCACAGCTGGAATAAAAATTGTTACCAAAGTGGGTTCTTCAAATTTTAGATAAAAGCAATTGCTGTGAGAGCTTCAGCCAATTGAGTCAGACCAAATGCAGCCAGATGACTTAATGTAGCTATGATAGAGTCAGGCACCGATTCTAGGAAAGGTCAAGGAGACAGTGGGTGTCTGGAAGCCAACAGCACCCTCTGTGTTTGCAGTCAGAAGACGAGGGCTGTGATGAGCAGAGAGAAGAGCTCCTCTGCTGTATTGAGAGTGAGGCAGGATGCTGCAAAAGGGGTTGGCTAGAAAGCTCTGGGCATGCCCAACAGAGAGGCTACTTGCTCACTCTTTCCTCAGAGGCCATGCTGGCCTGCTCCACATGGGCTGTGTCCTCTTGCACCTGCTTGAGCCCTAACACTTGTCATACTAACTTTTACTAAGGGATAACCAGAATAAGACACTGTTTTGCCTCAAGAAGCAGACAGATAGGAAAGTTAACACTTCAACACAAGCTGGAAAGGGTTTGTTATAAAGAACCTGGTGTCAGGGGAGTCTGAAGAGGCCGAGTCTTGTCAGGCACAATGGTGAGTGGCTGAGTAAGGGACTGGTGTGCATTGCAGAAAGAGAGGGCAATACAAGCAAAGAAGGGAGCCTCTAAAACATTCCAGGCTTGCACATGAATCTCCTTAGGTGGAATGAAGGATGTCAGCAATGATGAAGAGGGTGAAGGGGATGGGAATAGCTACCCACAAAACGCAATTTCCTTCACTGGAAAGAGTCAAATGGATGCTCTGTTCAGAAGGAAAAATAGGACTGCGAATGAGTCTGTCTCTCTCAACCTCTTGTTCTCAGGAGGGTGAGAACAGAAACATTTCCTTATGACTTCCTCTGCAGTTTTCAAGAATCTTACGCCTTCTTGATGGGAAGAGCATTTCAGGGTTGTTGTGAGTGACAGTCTAGGATGGGACTGTCACCAAGTTCCAATAGCTGCAGCTACGTGAATCAGCAACAACTCTGTCCTGACCCTTCAACTGGAATAGATTTTGATAGGCCACTTTGTCCGTTAGACTATGAGAGCCTTAATGATCTCTACCTCACACAATGCTGAGCCAGTTGTTTGGAGTCAGATAAATAAAAGGGAGGGAAGGACTAATTAATGAAGAAAAAGATCAATGAGGTCAATGTTCCAAGAGGTGAGAGAACAGCCAATCACCATAGCAGTGCAAAAATGTAAACTTCACCAGAAATGGCATCGGATAAATAATGATGTGTTTGCTCACAAAGGTATAAAAGTGCTTCCTTACAAAATGTACCACAAGAAGCCAGCAAATAGAGAGGCCTTGTGTCAGTGTTTTGTAACTTTCCTGTTGCTACGACCCTTTAACTTCCTCATGTTGTGGTGAGCCCCAACCATAAAATTGTTTTTGTTGTTGCTTCATAACTGTAATTCTGCTACTGTTATAAATCATAATGTAAATATCTATGCTTTCGGATGGTCTTAGGCACCCCCTGTGGGAGGGTTGTTTGACCCCTAAAGGGTTATGACACACAGGTTGAGAACCATTGTCTTGTGGGAAAGAACCCTGTAAATGATACAGCTCGAAGAAGAGGACTCTTGTGTATGTGATATATCCCTGGGGTGAATAGACACTGACGTAGCTAGTGAGTTGTTCTTTTATGTCAGGAATAAAAGGGAAGGTTTTATATGTACAGGGATTCCTGTCATCGGTATGGTATTTTTGCCTTTTTGCATATGAGGAAACTGAGACAAGGTGGAGGAATAAATTAAACAAAGAAACACATGTCAGAAAGAGTTGAGCTATCAACACAGCTGTCAGATTCTGGAGCTGGGATCCCAGCTGCGTAAGCTCTGCTGCTAAGGCTACAGACAGGGAAACGCATATGCACACTCAAAGAAACAGGGTGGCCTGTCCCAGAGGTTAGTTGTTTCCAAGACAAGCACAGAGACAAAGCAGGGCCACAGTACATTTAGGTGGCCCTCTTCCACTTGGGGGATATGTCCCAAGATCCCCAGCAGGTCTCTAAAAGCAGTACTTTTAAACCCCCAAATCTATATCTACTATATTTTCATTGCACATATATAACTATGATTAAGTACAATTTATAAATTAAGCACGGCAAGAGATTATTATCAACAACTCATAGTGAAAGAGGACAATGATAAAAATGCCCTGTAATAAAATTGTGATTGCGGTTTAGACCCATTCTTCGTGTGGCTGAGTTAGGGAGGATGTGTGCACATGCATGCGCAAGCGTGTAGAGGTGAGGGCTCAACCTTAGGTGTCAGTCCTCTGGAGCCATCTAGCTAATATTGTGTTTTTGATATTTTAAATATTTTCAGACCTCAGATAACTCTAAGAAACTAAAACCATAGTAAGAGATAGAAGGAGTAAGGGAAAGGACTGTAGAGCTATATGGGGACAAAAAGGGCATTTGGGTGGATCATATGGAGAGCAGGTGTCAGCATCCCAATACCAGAACCATCGGTTGTGTTCCATCAAGGTCAATCTCCAGTGTAAGTTCATGGGGTCAGCTTGTATGTTAAGCCAAGCTCAATGGAGTTCTAATTGTGCAATGACCTCCAGTACCTGGAGCTGGACTACAAAACGAGATGCTCCAGCCTAGACCGAGGCAGCCCATATCCCTTGCTTCTGTAGTTTGAAGCTATACAAAGAGTAAGCCCTCCCGTGAAAGCAGCAAGATTCAGAGGAATCCGCCTGATGGCAAGATTTCTCCACAGACTTTAGGCACAGAGTAAGCTACCAGCCCCCTGCTTGGAGCCAGCCCATGTACCTTTCTGCTCAGCATCCTCACCAGACTATCAGAGGCAGCTTCCATCCCATCAGCTGCTCTGGCATTCCAACTTCCTGTATCTATTTCCCACACACCTTTCAGGAAGTAACATCACTATGCTATGAGATTGTACAATCCAGGAATGGGGAGCTCATCCTGTATACCCGTCTCCCCCGTACCCTGTTACTGGCCATCTGCAGGTCAAGTGGCTGTCACACATGTTGCTACCTGAATGCATCCTGTGGCTCATTTCCAATGCCATCACACAAGCTAAGGCTCATCTCACAACCTTTGTGTCTCCCAAACCAGCCAGTGTGTCACTTTAGAATTCAAGGTATATTGCAGAGTACAGAGGAATACTGTGGTGCAGACAGGGTAGGATAATGCCACACTCTCATAGGGCAGGCTGTGTTTTCCCTTCAGTCTGTCCCTCACTCATCCTTCCTCTCCTCCCCTCTTTCCTCTCCACTCTTGCTCTCTCTTTCATCCTTTCTTTCTGCTATATAAAAAATCATGTGTGTTTAATGTATACAATTAGATGATTTTGGAGATGAGGTCACGTGTGTACTGCTATCACTCTATGCCAAAAATGCATGCTTCAACTACAAAACTTTCTTCCCAGTGCCTTTGTTTATAATTGGTCTGTGTATATTAAGAACATGTGACAGAAATCTACTACTTTAGCATATTTGTTAAGTACATATTGTAGTATTGTTAACTACAGGCACTATGTTTTATGGGCCTTTAAGACTTCTGTAAATAAAAGATTTTCACCTTCTGACTAATATGTCCTTGTTTTCTTACCTGCAAACTTAAAAACCAGCATTTCACTCTATGCACCTGTGAATTTGTCTAGTTTATACATGTCTCAATTATAACAGTATCCCCTGGGCTTAATAGTATCCCTTGGGTTCGTTCTTTTTTTTTTTTTTTTTTTTTCGAGACAGGGTTTCTCTGTGTAGCCCTGGCTTTCCTGGAACTTACTCTGTAGACCAGGCTAGCCTCAAACTCAGAAATCCACCTGCCTCTGCCTCCCAAGTGCTGGGATTAAAGGCGTGTGCCATCACTGCCCAGCTTGGGTTCATTCTTATTATCAAAGCACAGAATCTATTTTTAACTTGGAAATATTTCAATATATGTATTATATACCACATGGTCTTTATGAATCCATCTACTGACACATCTAGATTGTTCCTATATCTGGCCAACTATAAGTAATGGTGCAATGGACACAATAGTGCAAACAGTTAACAATATTGATTTCATTTTGTTTCCTTCAGATCCATGAGGTTTCAGGATCCACCTCCCCTCCCAGGATGTCTGGGCACTGCCAGTAAAACTAGCTTGGTGCCATCCAGAACTTGTGGGATCTGCAGTTCACCTCTTCCCTCTGGGGCATCAGACATCACTGTGTACAAAGCCAGGAGGGGTGAAGTAGAGTCTAGGACAAACGCTATGGTTCCAGGTTTTTCCTTTCTCCCTCTCAGGGTTTTCAGACATGGCTGCACACCAGGCTAGAAGGATGAAGCAGAGTCCTGAGAATAGTTGGGGGTGCCTTTCTAGGATCTTAACGTTACCACTCTTTTAGCAGAAGGCCTTCTCCAGCAATCTTTAAAGTAGCTGTCTAAGATGATCTTAGCTTACAGTCTATTTCTTTATTGGGGTGGATTCGAATACATATGCTTTATTGGAGGTAAACCAAGGGTTATATAGTTTTGGCAAAGGGGGTGGGAATATCCAGGATTAGAAAAGGTCGTTGGCTGAAGGCTTATGGTACTGATGATGCTCTATTTGCATGGGGAAGAATTCCAGGTGCTATGCTACATAATTGATTATGTGTGATCGTCTGGTTGGAGTCTCCAGGTTATATGCTCCAAGGCAGGCACAGAAACAGGGAGGGAGTTAGTTACATTCCTGCTGGTCTCAGGTTTTGAGATTTCTGGGATTTGAGCATTACTCTGCCTTGCCAGTTCCATGTCAGTCCCTCTCTTGGCATGGTCTACATGCCCCACAGCTCTACTTTTAATATTTAAAAAGATTTCACTATTTTTCTAAATGGCTCTAGCCACTTACCCTCCTTCCAATTTCAAGTTTTCTGTGCTCTTTATAATTACTTTCTTTTATTTTTAATTACATTCTATTTATATGTGTAAGGGTTTATGCCCATGAGTACAGTGCCTACAGAGGCCAGAAAAGTGCATAGGATCCCCTTCTGAGCTCCAGACATAAGAGCAGGGAATTAAACTCTGGTCCTCTTCAGAAGAAGCAAGTGTCCTTGATCACTAAGCCATTTCTCCAACCCCATGACATTCTTTTTAAAATGAAATCTTTCCAGATGTTCCTAACAAGATGAGAAGTTATCATGGAAAAAAGTGTCCCCTTTGATCCTTTTTACCACTCAGAGATGATATTCTACCCAATATCTACACTGAGGTACCTGAGATGATATGAGCTGCCAGGGTGCTGATCTTCTGGGATGGCAGGTAGATATAAATCATATGCTACTTAAGAGGCTGAGGGATAGACCAGTAGGCAACATTCACTGGTCACTGAGTAAGCTTAAGAATCTGAGTTTAAAACCCCAGGACCCATGAATTAGGTATGGCTGTGCCTTCTGTAAATTCAGCATTTTCTGAGAGACAGAAACGGGAGAATTTCTGGGCCTTTCTGGCTTCCAGCCTTACTCTAGGTTTAGTGAAAGACTCTGTCTCAAGGGAATAAGAGGGAGAATGATAGAGCAGAACACTCAAGCTCCTCATCTGGCCTCTGCATGCATGAACAGGGATGCATACACACACACACACACACACACACACACACACACACACACACACACACATACACCAAACATAAATAGAGTCTTACCAGCTAAGCTTCAGGAAAAATCTTTATACATTTGTCAGAAAAGATTAAAATAATTAATAGCATGACTTAGTAAGATCAGGCAAATATATATGTATATTCATGAATATCTTTGTCAATAAAATTTAAAAGTTAGATAAACTCTACCTAGAAATAGATCTGCGGATTGATCTGTCACAAACGAACATGCTAAGACTTAAGAATTATCATAAAGGATATTCAATTATTTATAATTTTGATCCATTAATAAAGAATATTAGACACTATTTAATCTTTAAATTAATGTTGCTTATTTCTTTCATATGCCTTTTGTATCATATATATATCATATATATAATATATATCATATATATAATATGTTATTATAAATCATATGCTAATACTTGGGAAGGAAACTAACAGTATCAATCTAAAGATGAACTACTACCTAAAATATATGATCATATATGAAAAATGATATTAAAAGATAGCCCATAATATAAATAATCTGACAAATAAGATAGTATAGACTTACATTAGCTACTTTTCTCATTGCTGTGACAAAATGCCTGCTAAAAAGCAGCTTAAGTGAAGATTTGTTCATTTTGGCTCATGGATTGTGCTACATTCCGTCATAGCATAGAAGGCATGGTGACAGGACTGTGATGTGGCTGGTCACGCTATGTTACAGTCAGGGAAGACACTGGCAAAGGATGCTCCTCAACTCTTTCCATTTTATGCAGCCCAGGGATCCCAGTCCATGGGACGGTGGCACCAACATTCAGGATGGGTCTCCTCTCTTCAGCTAAATCTCTCTGAAAATAGCCTCACAGACCTACCCAGAGGTATGTTTCCCAGGGGACCCAAAACCTTCCAAGATGACAGTCAAGATTAGCTATCACAATATTTTATACAGATTATATAATATATTGTGTTTATACTGATTGTTCTTGGGACAATGATCCATATATCATGTCATGTCTTCACTCATTTCCTGTGTCTCCTTCCTCTAAGATCCTTCCAGATCAGCACACAACAATGTATAGGCCCGACTTTCACTCAAGAGGATCCAAAAGTCACTTTCAAGAACAGTGGAGTGATTTAGAGAAAGAGAGGAACAAAATGGTAGCCACCAGGAAAACAAAGGCAATTCTTCTATTTCATCACTAAAGGAATACAGTAGTAATCTGTCAGGTTTATATACAGGGCACACTAGAACCCTGGGCCATGAGCCTTAGGTATACAATCAGTAAAAGTAAATAGCACTTAAAGTCTCAGCTACCTGTTGCAGAAGATGTGGAAGATCACAGAAGATGATCCTGCAACCTTTTTTTTTTTAAATTATTTATTTATTTATTGATACTTTATTTACATTTCCAATGTTTCCCCCTTCCCAGGTCTCCTTTTTGGAAACACCCTATCCCCCCCTCCACCCCCACCTCTATAAGGGTATTCCACCTTCCACCCACCCACCCACCCACTCCCATATTCCCACCTTGACATTCCCCTTTACTAGGGCCTCTAACACCCTCAGGCCCAAGGGCCTCTCCTCCCCCTGATGGCCAACAAGGCCCTCCTCTGCCACATACGTGGTCTGAGCCATGGGTCCCTCCATGTGTATTCTTTGGTTGGTGGTCCAGCCTCCAGGAGGACTGGGGGGGGAGGGGTTGGGCCCGTTGACACTGTTGCTCCCTCCATGGGACTGCAAACTCCATCAGCTCCTTCAGTCCCTTCTCCAACTCCTCCATCTGGGACCTCACTCTCAGTCCAGCAGTTACTGTAAAGTGAAACTTGGGTATTCCGGACTTTTGGACTAACATCCACTTATCAGTGAGTACATACCATGTTCGTTCTTTTGTGACTAAGTTACCTCACTCAGGATGATATTTTCAAGTTCCATCCATTTGCCTGCAAATTTCATTAAATCATTGTTTTTAATAGCTGAGTAGT